>BQMZ01000603.1:0-64641 GCA_036984285.1 Chlamydomonas sp. KOR1 | reverse complement strand
TGCATGCCAACGTGTGCTGCCTCTACTGCAGGCTGGGCCAACAGAATATGAAACCACGACAGACCCCGCATGTACGGTAAGCCTCTCCTGCGTACCATTGTGTGTGCAGCATGCGCAGTTTCAAGCCGCTCCTCGCCTTTTTTGCCTGAAAGCTAAAGGGCCGGGCTGACGGGCTTGTCAAAGGCTACCGGTATCGGTTGTTGTGTGGTACCTGACACCACCGATCCTGCACCGCGCGCGCTGCAGCTTACGTCCTTCCTGAACGAGGTATCACCGTAGAAACGTCCCCCTGGCTTCAATTTTGTGTGGCAGTTTCTGCGTTTTCTGCCCCGCCCTGCAGGTTGACACGATGCCACGCACCCATGGCTCCTTGCCCTGCCGCAGCCTCTGCTGCACGCTACTCCTCATCTGCGAAGCGCACCCGCCAGCACCCGCCGCCTCCTGCGCCTGCCCTCCCCAGCCCCAACCTAGCAGCGCCTCGCCGGCTCGCCTCCTTACGCTCCTGCGCCTGCCGCCCCTACCCCCTGCCCGGCCCCGCCCTGCACCCCTCCCCTCCACCTGAGGGGCGGGACCAGGCTGTATGTGGTAGGGTGAACTTGAGGCCCGCACGTCGTGGCCTGTACTTATGGAGCGTGCGTGTCGCTCCTTTCCGTACAGCGAGAGGGGTGGGAAATAAACCCCGTGTCCCAATGGCCGGGACCAGCTCTGTGTGTTGAGCGGGATGGGGCTGGGCTCTGGAAGGGGACCAAAACAGCAAAACCATACATGCATACATGAACTGCTGCCGCTGTGCACTGCCGGCTCGTGCATAACCTGCCGCCGCTGACTCTATCTGCGCCGACCTGCTGCCGCTGCTTGCCCTCCCCGCACCGCCGCTGCCTCAGCGTCGACCACACGCACGCTTCTGCCGCCGTATTGCATCGCCGTGCGACCACCACTGCCCGCTGCCGCACCTGCCGGGCATCTGCACATCCGCCACCCTAACGAACCACCAGTAACTAACCGCCAACCCCCACCACAATCCCACCGTGCAGTGTGATGGGGCCCATGCCAAGGTCTCGGCACACAACATGCATGCGTGTGGTTCTATCACACGCTGCTATTGTACGTCTGTACGGCTTCCAGGGTGATCCAGGCGGCGAGGCTAGCTACCAGCAGGCCGTGGGCCCGCCAAAGGTCACTGTTTGGCTGCTGCCGCAGGCTGCCGCCAGCTCCTCCACTACAGCGTTTAACCTTGCAATGAGTCAGGGCCCACCGCCAGAATGTTTGTCCTGTATGAAGCTAAAAAAGGACTCAAACATGCACCAGCGTGCAGGGTTGCAGCCATGCATGGGCACATGCCCCTGCACCAACCCGTGCATGTCGACTGGCCCGAGCCTCCGGACCCCCCCCCCCTAGGGGCTCACAGTGGCCAATGAGCCGCCGCGCATGCACGTTAGCTTACAGCTTGGAGAGCGTACCACCCACGGCTATACCTCGGTAATTATCACATACAGTTTTGTTGCCCTTCTTAGGCACAGCACAAAGAGTGTTGGTAGTAAAGATGCGGGGGTAGTCACCGTCAAACACACGGTTGAACAGTGCAGCTAGGTAAGTAGAGAGCGCACTTTGATACACCACACGCTCACCCACAAGCACGCTCCGTAAAGCATACTTGTAACATTCCCCTTGCACACGCTCGAGGCCAGGCGACTTCCCGTTCTTAATCTCCTTCAGAGCAGCTGCTACCTCCCTAGGAGATATATCAGGCCAACTGCAGAGGTCCTGTTGTCCATATACGACTTTGTACGATGCCACCCAAACTCCACAGACTCCACAGCCCAACCCCGATCCACATCCTCGGTGTGCGCAGCCTCTGGGGGCGCATCCTCACGACACTCAAACATGCGATCACGTCTGCATTTTTTAGGGGCTGAGTATAGACGACAGCCCGAGTCTGCAGACGGGCATAGTCGTTAACTGCCCCAAATAGACGGACTCCACACAACACAGCGAATGGTCCACATCACGTTGATTACTGCAATATTTGGCAAGTGTTTGCGTTGCTTAGTGTTGGGTGCGGTGGCTGGGCGATGCTTCACGTACCGACACGCACGCACACGTGTCAGTCGTGCCCCGCCCTACGCGTGCACGCAGGCAGGCCGTGACAGAGACATCTGCCGCCGGTAGCTGTAACATGGGGCAGCTACACATGCATGTGTGGATGGATAGTCCGTGCGTCCGCCCACAGCAGGCAGAACAAACCACTGCGTGCGTGTCAAGCAACTAAGGCAGCCGGCAGGAGCCGGACCCAGAGCCGTGTTTTGCATCTAGACATTGCAATTCGTTCACTTTTTGTGTTTGCTTGTCATTGGTTTTACTATCAACTTCAGAGGAGCGAGGATCTAAGGGTAGCCGTCGCTTGCGTCTCGGCGAAAGGTGTCGCTGACACACTAAACACTGGGTTAGGCTGCAACATGCTGAACCAACTCTCTCAGAATCACATGCCAATCTGCATTCGTTGTAGTACGTATCATGGCAAGTCATGCGATGGAGTCAAGTTCAGACTCTTACCGGCAAGGAACTTACCCGCCTGAGCTTTGGTAAAACTCTTTTCAAAACAGGGAGGGGTGGTATCTTGAAGCGAGTGATTGCAGCCAGAGCGGCCGCGGGAGTTATGGTTGTGACGGTGATGGTTCCTACGCAAGGTCATTGCGTGTACGGGTTCAGGGCCTCCTGCCACAAACCCTCGCCCACCAGGGAGCTTCCTGCTGCACCAGCCTTCGCGATTGCTTCCCCTTGCATCTGTCGGGCCTGGTTGGGCTGCTGGCATCGCCGTAGGACTCTGAAACGCATGCGCCGGGCCGCCTATCTGCTGCACCCCCTGCCGTACATCACCATGTGAAATCAGCCACCCGGAGGTGCCCAGAGCGGTCTGGTATATCATCTGATTCAATACGACCTTCAGTTCTCTCAACCCGTGTACGCCCACGCGCAATGCTAGCTACTAATCACAAGACCACGCATGTACGCCAAGTCCCTGTTGCGAGCCTGTGTGTACAACGTGCCTGCGCAGAGCTCCCTTCCGTGCTACCGTAGCCACACACATGTGCTACAACAGTCAATGTATACACAAGCTATAGCATGACAGTGGTGATCATACCGGTATTCGTTCCTTGTCTCGGCAGCAATTGCAACCGAAGCAAGGCTAGTGCACAGGAGTATAACACCAGAACAAGCAAAGCAAGCTGTCAACGACCACTCCACGTGGGGACATACAGCTGGGGAGTACGTACCGAGTCCTTGCCACATCTTAACCCTGCCAAACACAAAGGTGTGACATGGCGGTCGCGGAACTTCGCAAACCCTTGCCACATGATAGGACCAACCGTACTCCGTCCGCTGAACACAGTGTCCTCCTCCATGGGCCCGACATGAGTAGCCATAGCACCACCTACCATCACAATGGCCGAGCACCTGCACTACAACATTACGCACATGCATGAGTTGGACCTGTTCAGCAGGCTCAGCAAGTCAATGGGCAGACCGGCAGCGCGACCAGCACCGTGCAGTACGCACCGCACCGAATGAAGTTGCAGCTGTACGGTATGCACGTTTGTCCTTCCTAATACTGTACATCCAGCGGCGCGAGGGAAAATCTAGCCTGAAGCAAAAGAGTACACCTAGTGAATCCAAGCTAGCACAGCTACTAATCCAGACTCGACCTTGCCGAATCCGGCATCCCCACACCCATGGAGTCGCCCATGCCGAATGCACGTTGCTTCTGCAGCCTACTTACTACCCATTGGCCAGGGCCTCCGCCGCCGGAGGAAACTCGCCAGCGATAATCTGGGTGTGTAGCTGTAGCTGCTGCTGCTGGCGTTGCTGTCCACCAGCAGCCATGCCTCCGTTTCCGGCAAGACAGCGTCCATAAGCTCCGGCGAGTCCGTAGCGCCACTAGGCGTGTTGTACGGTGTGTTTAGGTGCCTGTGCGTGCGCTCTTCATCATGTGTATTCCTCAAACTGGCGTTGTCACTCGCCTGCGGGGAAGTACAACACGCTCTTGAACAACAAGCAAAAAAGCGATTTGCGAGGAACTGGTGCTTTCAGGTGAAAGGTGAAAGCACAGGTCTTGTCCCAGGCCAAGCCGTGCACGACATCCCACAAAACAAACACGGCTATGATGATGGGAAGGGAGCTGTCTGACGGTCACGGACAAACCCCGACCTGCGCAGGTCCGCCCAGAGCAGGCGTGCCGGCGTGACATTTGCACATTTCCCGTCACTCTAACAGTGTCCATCGCTATCAAAAGGCCCCATCCCTGTGGCCGGCAACCTGAATCACAGCCCTGAACACGACATCTTCCTTGCCACGTGGATCTTCACAGTGCCGGCGGTACATGCTACTGTTCTGGACAAACACAAACGCAGGCAGGGTTTCCAGTGGCGTAGCAGTCAACTACCTGATGCTGGCTCGAACGTGCAGGTGAGCTCGCGACTGCACCATTCTCCCTTCCTTGCCTGCTGCTGCTGCCGGCGGCGGCGGTGGTGGTGGTGGTGGTGGTGGTGCCGCCGCTGCTGCTATCGGTTCTGGCACCTTCCAAGCTGCCCTGAGAGCTACGGCTATCAGGCTGCACACCTGATCCTGCCGAGTGATCAAGCGCAGGGGCGGGAGGCAAGGGCTTCAGGAGCAGGGGCAGGAGAGGCGAGGTGTTCCGAAGGTTGTCACGCACTTGAGGGGAAGCGTACCCTTTGGGAACTGGGCGGTAATATGTCCGGCTCGATGAGCAGGCTTGACCTTTCACCTGCTTCCGAAGGTAACTCCTTGGGCACAGTTGCCGCTCCTGCAACAAGATGGGCTGCGACAAGATGGGCAAAAAGTCCATGACGGAAGTGCCAGCCAGTTAGGTAAGGTCGCGTGCACGCACCCTCGCACTGACGCTCCTTCCTTAGCCTGTCCATTTCCTTCTTGGCCTGTACACACATGTCGTCGCTCTTCAAAGCAGCCTGCAGGAGCTGGAGTTGCCGCTTCTTGTCGTGCTCTTCAATCCCAGCTGCAAGTAACCTTCGGTACTCTTTATCGTGTATTTCGTATTGGCGATACCATTCCAGTTCTTGGCGATACAATTCCAGTTCTTTCTCATACAGGTTGGCCATGGCCGTGAACACCGCGTTGTGCCTTGGTTGCTCGTGCTCTCCGCAGTGTGGAACTTCTGCAGTAAGGCGCCAGGAACTAGGAGTTAGCACAGTCGATTTTGCTGCGGTGTACATACTACATAGCTGGCAGAATTGGTTGGCGGTTCTTGTTGCATGTTGCCGGCGGGACCCGGAAGACCTGCCCAGGGCTATACGGCGGCTCGTTGTGCAAGAGGCCCTCATCCGCACGTGCACCCACACTTTAGTATGCGTCTGTAGGGGTCGGTCAAATGACCCACATGACATCGCAGGCACCTGCAGAGACAGGCAGGGACCTGCAAATTGCACTGACTGCACATGTATGTATGGTTTTACAGTTTTGGTCCCCCTCCAGAGCCCAGCCCCATCCCGCTCGAAACACAGAGCTGGTCCCGGCCATTAGGGACACGGGGTTTCCCACCCCTCTCGCTGTACGGAAAGGAGCGACAAGCTCCATAAGGTACAGGCCACGACGTGCGGGCCTCAAGTTCACCCTACCACAGCCTGGTCCCGCCCCCACAAAGCTTCTCCACAAGACGCACCCTACCCACAGAGTACACGCAGCACCCCTGTCGCGGTTCCCAACCACCCTTCTACCCAGGAGGAACCGGATACGAGGCAGATGTACGGAGGAATTAGCCAGTATCGACCCCCCGGTTGCTGCTTTCGCTCCTCCCCATCGAAATCTCAAGGGCCTCCCCGAACACAGGCGACGCGTGCCTGTAACCGCCCCCGCACAGAAGCACCCCTCCACACTAGGCAGGCCAACAAGACAGGGTAGGCGCAGTACGTGTACTAGTTCCTGCCTTCCTGGGCAGTATCCGCCCTTGCATCAGTTAGTGTTAAGGGCCTCCGGCCAGGGGCAAAGGAGGCCGCCATCCACCACCCGAAGCCAGGGTGGGCCGTGCCGACCTCATCCCACCCTGTGCGTGGCAAACCTAGGCTTGCAAACGCCCGCAGGTGCGCCCACATGCATGCAACTGCCCGGCGTGAGGCTTGCGACACCAGGGACTGCCACTGGGGAACCGCTGCACTGCCCCTCAGCTCCCGCATGCGTGCGTGCATGAGTGCTGCAGCAGCTTCCCATCTTCGTTTCGAAGGGAAGGTAGGTAAGGAGACGGGTAGCGACAGGCCAGCTGGAAACAAGGCCTATCCTAACCAGCACAAAGCAAGCACCAGCACCACCTAATGCCCAAACCCAGTGAACCCCAGGTCCCAGCCGAAAACCGGTCACACCCTGGGACAGAGAGGACAATCACCACCACCAACCTAGGCACGCACGCAAAGACATGACCCACGGCGGCCAAGGGCGCACTCAGGGGATGGGCCCAGCAAAACAAAGACACTCCCACAACAAGGACGCTGAACGCACAAACACACCGGCGCATGAAGAGGCAGCAACCGAGCGCAAGCCCAAGCCCACACCTACTACACATCTCCGCCGGAAGACGTCCGGGCGAAACCAAAGACTCACGGCAGCCCGCCCACGGCGCCCCAACACCCCGCGACCCAAGGATCCTCAAACGGGAGGCATTCCCTGCCGCAAAACACCCAACGGTGGGTTGACCCTCTAGACACGAACCCACTCGATTCGCCACAGAAGACGGAGGGACGACACCAACCCACGGACAGTCCACACAAGCAACAGGAGCCGAACGCCGCAGCAACGACGCCCACCTTCCTCGCGCCAGTTGTACACGTGCCACCACAAGCCTCGCTTCCATATACAAGAAAATTGCACGCGCGTGCATTCCCAGTGCGCTTACTGCCGTCCGCAGGTCCTGGGGTGGCGGATGCCCACATGCCAAGGGCGGGTGCTGAGTGGAATAATGAGACCACCATACGATAGACCACACGCATGCCCCTGCTGTGAGCTACCGTTGCATACCACGTGTGAGTACTCCATAACCGGCATGCGGACACCCCGGGCCCTGCATGCATGGCGCTGCCCTGGCCCACCGCTGCAGCCGGGGTCCGACAGGGAGCACAACTAACAACATGCCTCACTAGGGCGGTTTAACTTCATGTCACAGGCCCGTCAACTGTTCCGAGTGTTCTCGAGCGTTCTTCAACTGCCCCATCCCACCCTGCGCCTGCGTGCACACAGCAACACGCGCCCGTGGCTCCGTGCCTTGGCCCCAGCCTATGTACCCCGCTACTCATTCGTCGGCAAAGCGCACCCGCCTCCTCTTGCCGCCGCCCTCCCCAGCCCCGGCCCGCCAGCGCCCTGCCCCACCGTCCCTCCCGCTCCTGCGCCCGCCGCCTCACCTCCCGCTCCCACCGGCTGAACCCCCGACGCACCGCCCTGCACGCCCTCCCCTGCACCACTACCAGTAACGGTACCGCCGTGCACTGCGAGACCGCTGTGCTCCTGCCGCCCCATGTCGCCGACATTGACAGCCGCTGGGCCCCCAGTTCTCCCACCCCGACCCGCACCTCCACCGCCGCCCCCCCTGCTGCCCCCACCCACAGCAGCTGCTGCGTCCGTCGGCGACACTGGCCGCCACCGCTGCAGCAGCCCTTGCAGCAGCCAACAACCCACTCCCGCTCGAGCCCGCCCCCGCGGCCCCCACACCACCGCTGCTGCCACGCAACCCGCCCGCACCTCCCTCCCCTACCCCCACCGCCTCCCCTCCCCTCCCGCCCCTGCCCCCGCTGGACCCCACCCCCTTGACCCTCTCCAGCAGCAGGAACAATTGATTCCTCAGCGCCCGCTTGTCCACCAGCACACCCCCGTCCGACGCCCCTGTCCCTGCACCTTCCTCCACCTTCCCACGCGGCCCGTCCGTCCCTGCCCCCGCCTCCACACCACCCCTTGGTTCCCCTCGCCCTCCTGCTCCTGCACCTCCCCTCCCCGCCGTCCTGTCCAGCCGCATCAGCGCCTCCTCCGCGCTGCCCCTCATCACAAGGCACTCCACCTCCACTGCCTTCTTGGCGCCCATGCGGTGAGCGCGGGACACCACCTGAGGAACGGGAGCATGGGCGTGTGTTAGCTGCGACCAGCCGCGACCAGCGATTGGGTTGGTATGTGTACCAAGGCTGCGCGGGAGTCCTGCAGATCGTCTTGGCGCGCCTTCGAGCTCATATCATCTCCATGACCACACGCACTCAACTCACACCTGGATGCACGTGCCTCACGCCCGCACCTGCTGCTCCAATGCAACGTCCGCCAGCGGCTCCATGAGGATGACGTGCGACGCAAACGACAGGTCGAGACCCACAGCGCCGACCTGTGTGTGTAGGGTAAAGGCGGCAAGGGGGTCAGGGCTCAGGGGCGTTAAGCCATATAGAGAGCAGCGTTGCAGGAATGTTTGGCCTTGTGCTTTATGCTGGACAAGCGGCGCCGACTAAGGCGCGTGGGGAAATAAGTAGCGTTTGAGAGGCATGTGTCATCGAGTCAGACCGGAGCCATGACACAGGCTTCATGGTGAATACGACAGCATGCGCAAGTTGCTCTTTGCCAGTGTCGCATCGTGCCTGGTCCGCGCGCAATGCCCCAGGCTGCTCGCAATCAAGTCGAGCCTTACATCAAAGCCCAGTTAATACGCCCTGCACCTTGATCACATGCTTTCCGCTCCTGCACCTGGTCCATGGCCGGGACTCTGAGCTGCCCATGTGCTGGTCCTTCCAAGGGCACACCTCCGCCATGACAAGGCTAATACACATGCTCCCCTCCCCGCGCACCTCGTCCATGACCAGCACTCCAACGAACGGCGAGTGCTGGAAGCGCGACAGCGCGGCGGCCTTGTCGGCCGGCTTGCTGTCTGCGCGGGGTGGGGTAAAGTGGGGGGGGGGGGGGGGGGGGGGGGGGGGGGGGGGGGGGGGGGGACGGGTGCAGCGAGGAGGGAATCAGGCGGCAGATACCACGGATGCGAAAGAGCATGGTAAGCTGGAGCAGCGCAGCGGTTGCGGTGGGACGGGCGGTATACTAGGGGAGCAACAGCGCTTGCTGGGATGAGGTGCAGCAAGGCGGAACCAGACGCGCGCGCCTTAGTCACAAGCGGAAGCGCATGATGAGCAGCAAAAGCACCGCGCTGTCCGCAGCTGCACATCGTACAGGCAAGCGCAATTTCCCGCCAGTAACCTCCCCCATGCACACCCACTCTTTGCCAGCAGCTCGAAGTCAATGTCCGCCGCCCTCAGGCTGGCCTCAATGAGCTGCAGGTGCATCCAGTGCTGCGTGAACACGATGGCCTTGGCAGCCACGCGGAACAGGGCGGGGCCGGCAGGGGGCACGTAAGCGGGGGCGCCGGGGGCGTGCGCGGGCGTGGGGTGTGTGGGGAGGGGCGGGGAGGGCGGCGCCTTGGGGGCTGCAGGAGGCGCAGCAGCAGCAGCGGGCGCGGAGGTGGAGGGTTGCTCGGTGGGCGGCGTGGACGAGCGCTGGTGCTGCCGCCGCCTGCAGCGGTGCGGTTGCACACTGGGGGTCTGCGGGACTGCTGCTGGGCTCAAATTCCGTTTGGGCGTTGCACCGGCCAGGCCGGGCCTGTGCCTCCGCCTCGTCCTGCTGCTGCTGCTGCTGCTGTTGAGCTGCCCCGCCTTGTTGCCCCTGCACCGCCACCGGTGCGTCCCCCAACGCCGCAGGCGACCCCGGGCCCTGAACCCCCGTATGCCTCTCCCTGGCCTTGCTCAGCCTCCTTCTCCTCTAACTCGCCCTCCTTCGCCGTCCTCAGGGCGCCCTCCTCAACCAAATCTTGCACCTGGTCGCCTGCCTGGCACACGCCCGCCTGCCCTGCCCCTGCACCTCCCATGTCCTCCCCCCACCCCACGCCTTCCTTGACATCTTCATCTGCCCATGACACCCCGCGCCGCCTCTCCCGCTGCTCCTTCTTGACCTCCTGCTCCTGCTTGACCTGCTCGCGCAACGCCTGCTCCACCTCCTGCACCTCCTTTACTTCCTGCTCCTCCTCCTTCTCCTCCACCTTCTCCTCATGCTGCTGCTGCTGCTTGCCGTCACCCTGCTGCCGCTGCCTCAGCGCCGACCGCAGCTCCTGCCGCCGTACGGCACTCTCGTACGACCAGCGCTGCCCGCTGCCGCCCGCCCCTGCTGCGCCCCACCCGCCCGCCCCTGCCCGCCCTCCTCCTGCACCAGCGGCGGCGCGGCGATCTCCCTCAGCCGGGCCAGCAGATGCGTCACCTACACACGTGGGTTACTAAGCACAATGTCAAGGGCGTGAAAACAACGACGTACATTCGGGTTTTCATCATCATTTGCATGCCCTTGGTGCAGCATACGAAGGGTCTTACACGGTTGCCCTCATCGCTCCCCGCCCACCTTGGACGACCGTGTCAGCTGCCACGTGGCAGACCACGCACCCTGTCCCGCCCTAACCCCCGCCCGTCTGGCCCACCTTGGACGAGCGTGTCAGCTGCCACGTGGCAGACCACGCGCCCTGTCCCGCCCTAACCCCCGCCCGTCTGGCCCACCTTGGACGAGCGTGTCAGCTGCCACGTGGCAGACCACGCGCCCCGTCCCGCCCTAACTCCCGCCCGTCTTGCCCACCTTGGACGAGCGTGTCAGCTGCCACGTGGCAGACCACGCACCCTGTCCCGCCCTAACCCCCGCCCGTCTGGCCCACCTTGGACGAGCGTGTCAGCTGCCACGTGGCAGACCACACACCCTGTCCCGCCCTAACCCCCGCCCGTCTGGCCCACCTTGGACGAGCGTGTCAGCTGCCACGTGGCAGACCATGCGCCGGCGTCCAGACCCTGCGCGCCGCGCTGGTGGTACACGGGCTGCCACTCAATCAGCTCCTGCGGGGTGTGGGTTAGGGTGTGCGGGTGTGTGTAAAGATGTGGGGCATGGAGCGCTGCTGATATGGCACGTGGCAAGAGCACACGCATGCTCGACGCGTCGCAAGGTAAACGCAACGGCTGCAACATGCGCTTCGAGCATCCTCCGGCGATGCACGTGATGCGCATCTGCGCCACCGGCCACAGCTGACTATGGTGCTCACGGTGGTGGCCAGCGCCCAATCAGGATACCAGTACACCGCCCAAATTGTCCCAGCTACCGCCATTTAACATCACCGCACGCACCTGCGGCACCGGCCACTTGGGCTGCCGGTTGTGCTTGAGGCGCGCGGGGTCGTCCACGGCCTGTGTGGCAAAGGGACCAAGACCTTCACGACCACACAGTCTGTCACAGTGGCTTGAGCCGCAGGAAAAGGTGGCGAGTTGTTGAGCATGGGGCATGGGTGACGGCATGCGGGCGTGGGCTACAGCACATGCAGAGGCACCGTGCCGTGCGCCATCCTTTCTCCTGTGCGGAGACACCTGGACCCGTGGCGTCCCTGTGTCCGCCCGCCTCGCCCACCTGCATCTTGTACGGTGTACGGCAGGCGGGCAGCGGGCACCGCTCCCTGTCCGTGGCGATGCAGTCCACGCAGCCCATGTGGCCGCAGGGCGTCACCAGCGGCTGCCGGGCGTAGGCGCCGCACACCTGGGGTGGATTGAGTGCGGAACGGGTGGGTACGGTATGCGGGTTAAGGGGGGAGCGCAGGCGCGCGAATGCGTGGAGGGGAGGGGAACCGGTACGGCATCGCCAGCGGCTGTCAAAGTATATGAGTGGGTTTCCGAGGATGGTGCAAGACTTTTATACGCTGAAGACTAGAATCAAACATGGCCTGGGGGCAGTCGGCAGCTGGCAATGGTCCCGATGCAGGTGGAGGATTTGCAGAGGTCAGATTGGCGAGGCTCTGTCGCCGGCTCTGTCGCCGGCTCTGTCGCCGGCTCTGTCGCCGGCTCTGTCGCCGGGCACACGCCGCACCGCACCTCGCACGCCGCGCCGTGGCGCAGACCCTCCTCCACCCGCCACAGGGGGTGCTCAGGGGGCAGCCATGGGGGGCCCCACGCAGGGTCCATGACCACCACAGCCGCGGGGGCTGGGGCAGCGGCGGGGACACCGCCGCCGCTGCCGCTGCCGCCGGCGCCGGCACCGCTGGTGCTGTTGGTAGCGTTGGCGGTGGTGTTGATGCTGTTGGTGGCGCCCTGCGTGGCGCCCGCCCGTCTATGCTGATGTTGTACCCTGGCGGCGGCAGGCCCAGGCGCTCTGCCAGCAGCTGCAGGGTCTCCAGCACGTCCTCCTCCTTGGCGATGCTGCGCGTGGAGCCTGGCGGGTGGGAGGGAGGAGGAAGAAGAAGTTATGTCATAAGTGTCATATCTGTAACCAGTGGGTGAGGACGTGCCTGACGTGGAGCCTGGGGTTGGGGGGAAGAGCGTGCGCAACATGCGTGGTGAAAGGTGCGGTCGCGTGCTCCGTTCCCCGCCGTCCGTGCCTGCCCACCAGCATGCATGAAAGCAAGCTCCGCACAAAGGTGCACGTGTCTGCTCGCGTTGGGTGGCCGAGCCACACGCAGCGGCCCCCAGTACCCTCTGCCATGCGCCGTGCAGCTGGCAGCGCTGGTCTGCTTGCCCTCCCTACCCCGCACACGTAGCCATGCCACACGGACGCCCCGCTCCTGCCTCCTCTCAACGCCTTACCCGCCACCACGCAGCTAAGCCACACACTGCACACCCACCCCACCTTTCGGGGCCCACGCACACGCCTAACCACCCACCGCCCCGCGCCCCCACCCACCTGCCACCACGCAGCTGAGCCACACGTTGTTCATCATCTCGCGGCTCCACTTGCCGTTGCGGCTGCACAGCAGGCTCTCGGTGTGCGCGTCGTCGCACCAGTCGCTGGTCAGCAGGTTGCGACGCACAACCTGGGGGCAGGGATGTGGCTTTTCATGGCGACCTGCCAACGAAATAGTGTGTTTTGGGGTCAAGGTCTGGGGTCGCACCAGTCGCTGGTCAGCAAGTTGCGACGCACAACCTGCAGCCATCAATGGCGTTGTCATGGAGCATGTGCGGTCACTGACTTCACACTTCGCTGTACATGCTGACCGTCCCTGACTGTTTCCGATTCCCCTTTGCCGCTTTGCGTTTACTCCCCACCCCCCACCCCCCGCCCACCGCGGGCTATGTCGCTGTGGGAGGCGGCGTGCTGCATGGTGAACGCCGCATCACCGTAACCCGCACCTCCACACGCTGTGTACATCGCACCGCCAATTCATGCATCTGCCCCCCCCCTCCCGGCCGCACCTCGACCAGGTCGTTGTACGACGCGGCGTGCTGCGGCTCGAAGTCCAGCAGCGTCACGCGGCGCCGCAGCGGGGGCAGCAGCACCAGGTCGGACTTGGAGGCGCTGCGGACACGGACACAGGCACAAACACAGGCGGTAGGGGGTAGGGGTAACCGCGGAGCGTCAAGGATGGCAGGTTTGGGGGTGCGCGGTCACGCCGCTACTAGGTGCAATTGTGCGGTAGGCTTGTGTGAGAGGGACGTGTGGGAGACTGCAGAAGTTGGGGTTGGTTTTGCCTTGGGGCGCTTGGGCAGGCGCGGGTGTTCAAGGTGGAGGGCAAAATCTGCATGAGCCGCCGGCCGACCGCTGTCTTTGCTGCACAACCAAGCCGTTAATACACATGCACCTCGGCACCCACCGGACCATGGTGTCCCGCAGCAGCCGCATGAGCCGCCGCCGCCCCTCCGGCCGGCAGCCCTCCAGCGGGCGCTGTACGGCAGCCTGCCACGCGCAGGCGTTGGTGCCGTACGGCACGTGGCGCAGGAAGGCCAGCAGCGGCTGCAGGTGGGCGGCGGAACTGCCGGACGTGGCGGGCGTGGGGGTGCCTGGGTAGGAGGGTTGTCGTACAACGGGGCACGCCGTGGTTTGAGGTAGGAGGGTATGGCACGAAGGGCATGCTAGGCGTGGGGGCGGGGCATGTGGTGCCGGGGGTAGACGGATCGTGGTGCACACGGGAGCAAGACGTCGTTTGGGCGCAGGGGGTATTTCTCGAAAGGTATGCTGCCCGAGGTGGCGGGCGTGGGGGTGCCTTGGGCAGGAGGGTTGCCGTACAGTAGAAGCAGCACGGGACTGTGGAGTTTCTGCGTGGGTTATGCACGAGTGGAGTGCCTTGGTCCTGGCGGGCGAGTAGGTGGGACGTGGTGGGCATTGGGGGTGCCTGGGATAGGAGTGACCAAGGAGGGGTGTCGTACAAAGGGGTTGGACGGGGTTTGGGCGTAAGGGGGGGGAGCATGACACGACAGGTATACCGGGCGTAGGGGTGGGGCGTGGGGATGCCTGGGGTAGGAGGGTTGTCGTACAATGGCGGGACGACGGGTTTGGGTGTGAGATGTTAGTGGGGAGCCTGGGGCCTGGCACTCGGGGTTGGGCAAGGACATGTACGGGTCCCCGAACACGAGCGATTTGGCTATCTGGCGTTGACGCTCCGTGCCAGAACGGGAGAGGGGTATGCAACTCGGCCCACGTGAGGCTCATCCTGATGACATATGGCCGTGGGCCGAGAGTTGCATACCCCTCTCCCCTGCTCCGTGCTCGCGATTGTGGTGCGGCAGCCCCCTCAGCGGCAGCCCCCTCAGCGGCAGCCCCTCAGCGGCAGCCCCTCAGCGGCAGCCCCTCAGCGGCAGCCCCCTCAGCGGCAGCCCCTCAGCGGCAGCCCCCTCAGCGGCAGCCCCTCAGCGGCCCCCTCAGCGGCAGCCCCTCAGCGGCAGCCCCTCAGCGGCAGCCCCTCAGCGGCAGCCCCCTCAGCGGCAGCCCCTCAGCGGCAGCCCCTCAGCGGCAGCCCCTCAGCGGCAGCCCCTCAGCGGCAGCCCCTCAGCGGCAGCCCCCTCAGCGGCAGCCCATGCAAGGGTCCTGCCACATGAACGGCTTACGTAATGGTCTAGCACGAAAGCCCCATGGTCGCGGCTGCGGCGGCGGCACCCCCTCACCTGTCATGACCCATCTGCGCTCCGCCCCCTCACCCGTCATGACCCATCTGCGCTCCGCCCCTCACCCGTCATAACCCATCTGCGCTCCGCGCGCAGCTCGATGGCCATTTGCAGCTTGTTGGTGATGGAGGTGGAGGCGCCCAGCAGGTGGCCCTCGTCCAGGACGAGGCGCAGCCAGTGCACCTGGGGGCGGGGGAGTGTGTATTAGCAGGAGTGGGTTGTGTATTAAGGTGAGTGAGGCAGCAAGTGGAGGCGCCCAGCAGGTGGCCCTCGTCCAGGACGAGCCGCAGCCAGTGCACCGGGGGGGGGGCGTGTGTATTAGCAGTAAGTGGGTTGTGTATTAAGGTGAATGAGGCAGCAAGTGGAGGCGCCCAGCAGGTGGCCCTCGTCCAGGACGAGGCGCAGCCAGTGCACCTGGGAGGGAGTGTGTATTAGCAGTAAGTGGGGTGTATATAGCATGAGGCAGGGACTGGGGCAGCAGGTGAGGGCACACGCACCAGCACACGACCGCACCGCTTGCACGTACTTTTCCCAACAGCGCGGCTGCAGTACCGTCCGAAGGAGCCTTGAAACCGAAACCGCAGACCCCGTTCAGCACCCGCTCCCACCAGCTTGGCCGCTAATACACATGCGCACCTTGCCACCAGCCACCCACCTTAAGCAGAGCCTGCGACAGGAGCCCTCCGCCGCGCCGCCCATCTCCCCGGACCCCAGTCCCAGCCCCCGCACGCCGCCCACGGCGGTTGCGCTCCTCCCGCCACCCGGCGCTCAGGCGGCTGCACGGTAGGGGACACGGACGTACGTAAGCGTCACAGGACACGTGTTGCAGGCAGGAAGAGGCGGCGATGCGGAGCATAGCCAGTGTCACAGGTACTGCCGCGGAACAGCCAACACGGAGGCAGCATGATGAGCCATGGAGCTACAGCCTTTCTTTCAATCCGTTGCACCAGTTCCACCTGTGTCACCGACATCCGCCCAAACACGACATGGCTTGCGTCCAGAGAGGCAAAATGGTGCTGCGTTTACAGCGTTGCAACACCATGGCCACGTGTCGAGACTGGCCCGCTCACCCGAATGTGGTGATGACCAGGTCGTAGTTCCAGGCCAGCTCGTGCGGCAGGGGACCTCCCCAAGCCATGCCGTCCAGCACGCACACCCGCAGCGTGTGGGGAGCAATGTGCGTCTGCATGTGGCGCAGCGCAGGTGCGCACAGGACAGCAACGGTACTGAATCGCAGGTGGGCTCCCAGAACTCTTACCATGATTGACGGTCTTCTGGCGTGCTTTCTGGCTGCCGGCCCGTCATAGGGCCCCCCTTCTGCCCCTTTCCGGACTAGTGATTTCTGTCACGGTACGACACGGTGGCCGTCGGATACCCACCGCAAGTCTCGCCCAGACCTGCTCTTCCCGCTCCTCACCCATGCGCCGGGGCACTTGTCATAATGACCACCCATATCGCCACATGATAGCCCATGCCCAACGAAGCTGCGACATCATTCATTTGCATCCTCAACCACGTCCCCACGCACCCGTATCTGCTGCTGCCAGTGGTCTATGAGTGTGCCCGGGAGCACCACCAGCGTGGCAGCAGACAGGTACACCCGGTCGGCGACGGAGGCGCAGGCGGGGGCGGACAGCGCCAGGGACAGGGCCTGGGGCAAGGCCGAAGGGAGAGGTGTCAGGGGAGGACAGCAGCTTGGCCAGATGGAGAGGGAAGGTGTGTCAGGGCCGCACTGCAACTGGGCTGGGGAGGCGGCAAATGGCAACGGGCGGCCGGGCACGGGTACGAACGGCAGAAGAGGATAGTGGCGTTTCGGTGGTCAGGGGGATGGATAGCGGTGGGGTCACGTGGAAGGTGTGGTGGCAATGGGCAGGACAGGCGCAGTTGCAGTTGCAAGGGCAAGCAATCAACTCTTCAACGCACACACGCACGTAGCATAAGACACACCTGCAGGTCCAGCCGGAGGTTGCCCATCCACCTGGCCTGCCGCCACGTGTGCCTCGCGACCACGGACCCCTCCCTCCTCCGCCTGCTGCTGCCCCGCTGCTCCCCGCCGCCCCTCCTGCCCCCGCTGCCCTACCCGCTGCCGTCCCCGCCCGCGCTTCCTCTTTCCACTGCCCTTGTTGCTGCCGCCCCCTCCAGCCCCTGCACCCGGCTCTGCTGTGTCCCACTCGCTGAGCGGCAGCAGCTCCAGGCGTCGGAAGAACGTCTCGTAGGCGCCGCTGTGTGTGACCAGGTTTGGTGAAAAATAACGTGTGCAAGGCCAGGATCAAGCTTTAAACAGGCAAAAAGAAGGGTGACTGTGCCAGTCCTCAGGCCTTGCTTGTGACCTGCCCCTCAGCACTGCAGACCGCTAATGTTCCAGGGTGCCGTGTACAGTGCGCCAAGCATGCATCAAGGCCTGTGCTCCTGCTACATTCGCGTCGGGAGGTCCGCCCATCCCCACTTCCCAAACACAGGGCTCCCCGCGCACCTTTGCAGCTGGCTGCGCTCGAACCTGGTGCTGGGCCTCATGGGCTGCGGCACCAGCACCCCCGGCCCGTGGGTCGCCAGGCGGGCGGGGTCCTGGCCGCACAGCCACCTGGGTACGGTAAGGGGTACGCGTAAAACGCGAGAAAACCGTGTAAGGCGTCAGGTAAGCGGGGAAACGCTGGTACCTGCACGATAAGAGCGAGTCGGTTGGCAAAACGAAGCGATGGCAGGGGGAGCGGGCAGCAAGCGCGGAACGCATAAGGGCAGGGCAAGGCACGGAAGTGGGGCGGGTGGGCTTGGCCGCCCCGACCCGTGGGTCGCCAGGCGGGCGGGGCTCTGGCTGCATAGTCACCAGGAGCGCGTGGACGTCACGTGGACCTCACGTGGGTCTGGAGTCACAGGCTATGGAGAGGCAAGCTGCCGCACCACGTAATGACAGGTCGAGACAGCTCCCATGGGGCCTGTGCGCGGACGGTGATGCCGCAGAGGCCTGAGCACGAACCAGACCAGTAATCTTGCCGACGCTGTGTGCGGTGAGTAGGGGCTGGGCATATGCCTGCGAAGCTGTTGGCGTGTTGCGGTGTGGACAGTGGGGAAAGGTGTGCAGCAGAACCGTCTTCCACCACCGTACGGTACCTGAGCACCTCGCAGCCCCTCAGCCGCGCGCCCCCAGCCGCCTCCACCAGGCTAGCGAAGTAAGACACGTTGGCCGCAGAGCCGCCCGCCTCGCCTGCGCAAACGAGCGCACAGTGTCCGTCTTGTGCACCACCAAGCTCATTGATGGACAGCCGGTGTGATGTGCAAGCCGTGCGACCCAGCTTCCGAGTGGTAAGAAGGCGGCGCGGGCTGCTTGCATGCCATCTGAGCCCAGACAGGCATGGTAACAGCGGGTGCAAGCAGGCCCACGTGCACGGATGACGCACAGGCCGCTGTGAGCCGTGCGTGCCCGCTGCACAATCACCAACCAAAAGCCTCGAATGCCGCCAGCAGCAGCGTGAATCGCGGCAACAAGGACTCCCATGAGGCTGTACAGGGCTGTACCACATGGCAACGTAAAAGAAACAGCCATTCGCCAGCAGGGCAGTGCCGCGCGTGACCCACCGGGCTGCAGGTAGCCAGGTGCGCCGTGCACCACATAACCCTCCTCCCGCATGGCGGCGGCGGTGGAGGAGCCGGGGGCGGAGCAGGCCGCCTGGTCCGGGTCTGGGTGTAGGTGGCAGTACCACGGATCATCGTGCGACACCTGCGAGACCCGGCAGGATGCGTTCAATACAGAGCCTGTGAGTTGTCACTCCTGCGTAGCAACAGAACAAAGGGTGCCCGCTCCCCGTGCAGGGTACACGTGGCAATGCCAGACATTGTCGTAGGACATCATGGAGCGCGTGAAAGGTTTGTGGACCAACACCCGGGAGTTGGAGATGCTTGCAGTGACCTGCGCCGACTGCTGAGTGTGAACCGAGTTGAACGGGAGCACAACAGCAGGCTTCTGCAGCCCGCAGGCAACCGAGTGCACATGGCCCGCCGCTCCACCCCAGCTGTGTGTGCGCGCGTATGTTTGCTGCGCTTATCTCTGCAGGGACAACTAGTCCTGCGCCAGGCGGTGTGCGGATTGCTGCTGATCGCCCCTACAGCTGCTCTCGGTGGCCCCTGCCAATGCGTCCGGCTTCTTGCCCACAAGCGAAACCATTGTCACCCACCACTGTCCCAGGCGGCAGCGTCCTCCATTTGTGGCACTCCTCGCACTGCACCCACACGTCCACCTGCATCTCGACACCGCTCCCTGGGCTAGCAACCCCACCACTATAGCTGTGAAGTGTCCCTGCCGGGGCCCCACTGCCGCTTTCCCCAGCCTCTGCTCCACTCCTGCCCCTACCCCTACCCCTACCTCTACCCCTACCTCTAGGGCTACCAACACCGCCCCGACCATCCCGGCCGCGGCCGCGGCCCCGGCCGCCAGCCCCCGCCCTCCGCGCCCCCCGTCTGCGGGTCCCATCAGAAACCCGCTCCAATCCGAGCCCTCGCTGTCTGACTCGGTCACTTCGCTGTCATCGCTGCCGCTGCGGCTGCTGCCGCTGCTGCTGCTGCTTGCGGTGGTGAAACCGCTGCGCTTGCAAGTGCTGCTCCTGCGCTTCCGTACCGGGGTGGCCGGCACTGGGTTAGCCAGCCGCACCGCGCGAAACCCGCGGCCCCTCCCACCCGAAGGACTCCCCAACGCTCCGCCCGCCGTCCCCGTGCGCGTCCCCTCCTCTTCGCTCTCCTCCCCCCGCAGAGGACGCAGGCGACGTCTCACCATCCCCCGCGCTCTCAGAGTCCGACTCCGAATACCGGTGCCGCGTCCGCTTGCGCCGGCCCCGCCCTGCACCCCTGCCCACCTGCCCCCGCCCTCCCCGCCCCCTGCCGGCGGCGCCCCGCGCTGCGCGGCCGCCTCTCCCCGCCTTTCCATCACCCACCGCCTGCGGCCCGCTGCCCCCTGCTGCCCCTGCAGCGTCGCTGTCCGCAGCGGGGTGTGCGCACTCCATCAGCGCCGGGGCCGATGCGGACCTGCGCCGCTTCGCTGCGCGGCCCAGCAGCTCACCCACCTGCTTTTGGTCTCCCCCGTGCTCGGTGCGCTCGCCCGCGCCTTCCAGCCCCTCCCTGTGACCCTTACCACCAACAGGATCACCCGCAGCCAACGCCGCCTGTCCGCCTCCCCCGCCTGCCGCTTCTGCAACATCAGCAGGCATCAACCCAAGCGCCGTCAGTGGCCCTGATGCCCCCGCCGCCGCCGCCGCCGCTGCGGAGGAGGAGCGCCGGGACCTCCCACGCGCGACGCCCAGCCCAGCCCCCTCCGTGCTGCCCCCCGCACCCAGCCCACTGCCCTCCGAGCCCTCCCCAGCGCCCGTGCGGGGCACCTCCGCCGCGCCTGCCGCTGCCGCCGCCGCCCCGGGCCGCAGGGTGTAGTAGCCCACGCGCCTGCCCGCGGCGCTGCGCGTGTACTTGACCTCCGCCCCGGGTGGGGGAGTTGGCAGCGTGCCCAGCGTGCGGAGCACCAGCGACAAGGCGGTGATGGTCTTGCCCAGGCCCTGCGCGCACACACACGTATGCAAGCAGCGCACTTCAGCTTTGACTCTGGCAGCCTGTGCGACCTAACGAAACACTTGCATGCCGGATTGTGCCGTCAGCCCGCAGGAGCAATGCACTGTAACGCGTCTCCAAAAGCACCAGGCCGTCCACGCCCTGAAGAACCCACCCACGCAACCCACCGGCTCATCGCAAAAGAAGCCCCCCCGCACGTCCGGCGGCATGGGCGGCGGCTCCGTGCTCAGCTCGGCGCTGGTCACGTCCGCCCACAGCGGCAGGCGGGACTCGGCGGTGGGCAGGCGCAGCAGCGTGGGGTGGCGGGGCTGGGGCCCGGAGCGCCGCTCGCGCGCCTGCATCCACCGCACCGCGGACACCTGCGGAGGGTGATTGTACGCGTAAACGCGAAGAAATTGTGTAACCGTGTGGGGTTCGGTGCGAGGATAAGATTACGCGACGCGTAATATGCGCATGGTACCGGCAGGACTGGGCGGCGAGGTAAGGACTGCATGTGCACGCGCCGTACATCACGGGGACGAATGGCACGTACCTGGTGTGGGAAGAGCGTGAGCTTGACCGCGGGCACCGCCACGCCGCCCGCCGCGTTGAGGTCCCTGCAGCAGCAGCACAGCCGCGCGAAGTCCAGAGGGTCCAGGCGCGCCATCAAGCCGTACAGCACCTCACGCGGCAGATCCAGCAGCCGGCAGTCGGACGGCTGGGAGGGGCCCGCAGCGGCCGCAGCGTGCTGCTGCTGCAGCTGTTGGTGGTTCTGGTGCTGGGCGGTGATGCTGGGTAGCTCCCGGAAGCAGGAGATGAGGCTGCGGGGGCGGGGGCGGACCGGGGCGCGGCGAGTGGGGGCTGCTGACGGACGGGGATAACCGGAACAGCGCAGCAGTCTGCAGCAACAGGCAAGCCGCGTCCGCTATCGGCACGGTTGATTTGGAAAGCACAGCTTGGCCTGCGGCAACCACGCGTCAGCAACTGCACCGACCTGTAGCGCTCCCGCATGCCCCCACCGCCGCCAACGCCGCCGTTGGCCGCTCTGCGTCCCTGCGCCTCCCCGCCCTCGTGCCCCTCCTGCCCGCCCTGTGGCCATGCAGCAGGGCCGCACCCCTCCACCAGGTCCTCCACTGCATGCCACACAGCCTCGGGCAGCCGCAGGGACTGCATCCGGTCCCACAGCCTTCTGGGGGTTGACGGCGCAGCGGCGGCCGGAACCGAAAGGCCGAGGATGCCTGTGCCTGTGCCTGCTGCGCATTGGCTACGCAACCGGCCCCGCCAGGGCAGCAGCGGCAGCGGCAGCGGCAGCTGGTGCTGCTGCCGCAGAGCTGCAATGCGCGGTCGGCTGGTCGCTTAGTAGCCCAGCGTTCGCGCACGCCTCTCCATCGCCTTTGATGCCAGTGCCTGACCCTACGGCCGCAATCCCCGCCTCGGCTGCAGCAGGGCCAAGCACAACAAGCAGTCGCAGCGCGCGCAAAGTAAAGTCCAAGTCCTTACGCCCCATCTACCCCACAGCTACTGCACAACGGGGAAGAGAATACCAGAGGAAACCAGAGGGAACGGTGGAGAGCATCCACGCCAAGGCACTCGGCCCCAAGCCATGCCGCGCGCACAGCGGCAGTAAGCAACACTTTACACCCCTCTGGCCGCACACGCTACGGTACGCTCGCACTACCACACACTGCACCACTTTGCCGGCAGCTTCAGCCTCGGCCGCTATTCACCTTCCATCCCCTCGCCCCCTTGTCGACTTTGACTTGTTGTTCCTGGCCCTGCACATCCCTGCACCACGTCCTCCCCACACACCCCTGCACCCCACACCCACCAAGCGGCACCGCTGCGCCCAGCGTTACCACCGCCGGCCGCCGCGCCGCCGCCAGCCAGCCGCGCACCTCCCAACTGTTGCGGGCCCACAGCGAGCTCGACAGCTGCAGCGGCAGCTCCAGCAGCAGCGTGCCGGGCGGCAGCAGACCCAGCGCCGGCAGGGGAGCACCCGGACCAGGCTCGGGCGCCTGCTGAGGCATGGGCTCTGAAACCGAGGCCCCTGCTGCTGCTGATGTTGCTCCTGCTGCTGCTGCTGCTTCAGGTGCAAGGAGTTGCGCTTGCGGGGTTGTGTTGCAGGCACCAGGCGGCCCCGCTGGTGGCTGGGTGTGGCCTGAAGAGGCCTGGGGCACTTTCGGCGCCGATCCCGATGGCCCTTCCGCTGCAAGGTGCTTCTTGATGATACAGCGTTCTGCAGCGGTTTCCTGTGTGCCACACACTGAGCTCTGCTCTGCCGCACTGCTTGCTGCTGCGGTGGCGGCGGCGGCGGCGTGTGGCTTGCCACGTGTGCCGGCAGCGGCTGGGGCTGGCGGCCGGGGTGATGCGGGGCCCGGCAGTGCGCTGCGACACAGGCAGCGGATCTCCCCAACCCCCACACGACCGGTTGCAACCTGCATAATAAAATCAAAGGATACACATGGAATGGAGTAATGTGTAAAAGGTTGAGCAAGCAGTGACAGCGGGCAGGCCTTGCAGCGGGGCTGCGCCACCGCCCCTGCCCAGCGCGCCTCACCAGTCGCCCGCAGGAGGCCAGTAGCTCCTCTGAGCGAGGCCCCACAGGATCCAGACTCGTCCACGTCGGATCCACGTCATTAGAACTGGCGGCGGGGAAGAATCCGCAGGAAGGTGACTCAGGGGAACCATTGATGCTACACACCAGGACCACACGGCCAGTGCTTAAGCTTTCTCTGGTCGACGGCTAACTTCCGAGGCTGTCCAAGTAATGAGCGTTGAGCGACTTGCAGCAGCTCAGGCCGCCGGCGCACCTTGCCAGAAGGGCGCATGGGCCGCTGCGAGAGGGTTTGTCCAGGCAGAAGCGCGTCGCGGCGTCAAGACGACTTGCCCCAGTGGGTTGGGTTGCTATCAAGTGTACAACTGCAAAGGTTTCCATGTTCGCGGGGGCAGGCGTAGTGAGTTCCCCGACGACACCCACTTCGCCCGCCGAGTCAACTGAGCGCGTCAACTGTCATCGAAGGGAAGTCCCTCAGTGTATATTTGTAAGGAGGCATAACTTCTATACCTGCGAAAGGCAGGAAACGTATGCCGATGATCTAGCGGAATGAGCACAGCAGGCGCGATTCAGTCTCTGCACGCTTCACTGCTACCCACTTACACAGCGCATGATTCGACCATACCCGGCAGCAATCTATTATAGTGATTATATGGCCTTCAAGGATCGTTCTGCCATTGCTTCTCAGTCCAGAACTGCCTTTTAGGGACCTTTGCCTTTTGCTTTTCTCCTGCGGGAACCCGAATGACGCGCAAGAAGCGATACTATGGAAATAAGAGTGCTGGATCTAAAGCAGCTGCCCCAGCTGCATCAGCACCAGCGAATGGAACCAACGGGAAGGAAACACCGACAACCGCAGTCGCGCCTTCTGGACTTGCTTTGAAAATAGTGGGATCAGAAGCGTTCTGGAAAGCATCTGGACTTGATGGTAAGGCGACGCCCGGAGCCCGCACACTGGCAGCGCAAAACGCTGATGGCCGGAGGTAATTTGTGGGACCACACCATCGCCACGAGTAACACAGAAACCCCCCTGCTATTTGCGGCAACTGATATGTTGCAGACTGTCCGGCTGATTTGACACTCGAGGGCGAGGTCCCTCCGTCGGAGGCGCCCGGAAGCGTGGTACGTACCCTTCTCTACCGTCCGCGTGCGGCTGCGGCCACGTGCTCCGCCACCGCCGCTCCACATACAAACCGTACCACCTCACAACCGGATCCACATTGTATCATACCGTAGTGCTCCTACCGCGCGTCTTTTCGCATGCCTCGCACTCCTACCGCGCGTCTTTTCGCATGCCTCGCACACGTACCCACAGACGCAGCGCAGTCCCCTGCACCCCCCGCCCACAAACCTGCCTGCTGTACCTCTGTTCCCACTCCCACAACTGTCAACCGCCAGGCGCCTGCTTCCGTGGCGGAACTGCTTAAGTGGTTAGCTAGGGGCCTGGGAGCAGACCCGTCAGCACGGCTGGCGTTCGCTCCCACACTGACCAAGGAGGAGCGAGCCACCGTACACACGTGAGCACGGAAGGAACCACGCAGCTCCGCATGTGTCCACAGCTGCACGCAGGCCCTGGTCAATGAGACGACATTGCATCGCCTCTGCGCAGGTCCCCGTTGCAGCTTCGTACCCCTCCGACCCACTGACGCATCCTTTGTGCCACAAACAAGTGTCACCTCTCCTCGTCTTCGTCTTACCCCGCGTTGCCGTTTCCATGCACCTCCGGGTTGTGTCTTACCTCTGCGTCACGAACTCTCTGACCTACATGCAGGGCCATCGGCGCCGCGGGGCTGTCGTCCATCCTGGAGAGCGCCAGCGAGGGACGGGATCAGCGCCGCATCAGCGTGTACAAGAAGGGCGCGGCGCCGGCAAAGTGAGCAGCGAGATTGGGCATGCATAGACCAAATACGGACTAGCTCATGGTTGCACACCAAGCAGGACAGCACTTGCCTGGTTGGTGAAGATGGCTAGTTACGTGGCATTCAGGGCGCAGCGCCGTGAGGCGGAGTGCGTGCGCATGGGCCCAGGACCGGACGGGAGAGCAAGCAGAGCAGGGCCGCAGCGCACGGCGCCGAGGTACTCGCCTCAGGGTGCAAGCCACGGACAGGGTGCAACATCGAGCTACTCAGTAGCCTACTACACCACTGTTTTAGGACCACATTCGCAGGCGCTGCGATGCCCCTCCGAGGCCTGCCCCTCCAGCCCCGTACGGCTGGGGACGGATCACATGCGAAGTATAGGGTAGAGGCTGCCGAGGGCGAAAGAAACAGTTACAGTGAGGGGTGTCCTTTGACCTCACACTCTCCCCTCTCCTCCCAGGCCACCCCCAACCCCGCTCTGCTGGAGCGGGCGGCCTGTACAAGTGGGCCCGCGACGCCGGGCTGACCGCCTACAGCCGGGACGAGGTGGTTGAACAGTTGGCGGCGGGCGAGGCGGCGGAGCGTACGGCAGGCGTGGCGGGCGGGCTGGGGCTGAGCGGGCTAGCGCCGCCGCTGCGGGCGCTGTGGGAGGCGCGCAGTGCCGTGCAGGCGGAGGCGGCGGCGCTGACGGCGCGGGTGGTGGCGGACGACGCGGAGGGGGTGGCGGCCTTGCTGAAGGAGCAGCCGCGTGGGTTGCGGTTCAATTGCGGGGACACGGTAGCATGCTGTAAAGCCGGTAGTAGAGGAGGGCGAAGCACGTGGCATGTCCAGCGGGGAGCCGGGTGGGTGGGGTACGTGCGAAACGCGAGGAGGCTGGGAGCACAGTTGGGGCAGGTGCTATTTGTGGAGAGCAGGGAGCCGGGATGCAAGGTCCATGGCATTTGGCCAGGGTAGCGGGCACTTCCTTGAGCACATGCAGGATGAGCACGAGGTGGACTTGAAAGAGCTGCGCCTGCTCCGATCCGTCGTGTTGGCCGCCCGACATAGAAGCCATACTGCCACACAGTATACACTCAGGCATAGTCGCAGTACGCCTCCGGCTCCCTTCCGCAGGCCTGGTGTCCTCGCTGGACGACACTACGGGGCAGCCCCCGCTGCACACCGCCGCGCGGCTGGGCTGCGTGCGCGCGCTGCGGGCGGTGGTGGCGGCGGGGGCGGACCTGGAGGAGAAGGACGCGCACGGCCGCACAGCGCTGCAGGTGGGTGGTGTGGGATGGGGTTGCGGGAATCGGGATGCACAGCCCAGCGCGGCAGGGTGTGTGGTAGGATGCGCGGCACGGGTACGGAAACGGGCTTGTGTTGGGACTGGAAGGATGCGTGCGCATCATATCATAGGGCAGGGGTGGAAAAGGACACGCACCGCTGCACATGTGGTTGAGGCCGCATGGCGCTGCGGGTTGGAGGGGAAGGACTGCTTGTCAGGAACGCTCAGCGATATCCCCGTAGCAGGCGAGGAAGGGCCGCTACAGTACAGCGGCAGAGCGGCGGGGGGGGGGGCATTTGTCGACACAACTCTTGTCGCCAGGGAGGTGGGCAGGGACGGTGAGGTGCGTCGCACAAACGGCGTCGCACAAACGGTGGCTTTTTCCCAACTTTCCCAACCGCCACTTTTGCTTCCTCAACCCAGATTGCGCGCACCTTCGAGCAGTGCGACGCCGAGGCGGTTCTGCTGCAGGCGGGGGCGCACGACCCGGAGGCGGGCCGCTTCCCCATCACCCGCGCGGCGGCGGAGATGGTGCAGCAGCACGCCGACAGGGCGGCGGCGGCGGAGGCGACGGCGGAGGCAGCCTCAGCAGCGGACGGGGCCCAGGAGCAGGAGGAGCAGCAGCAGGGGGAGGAGGGTGAGCAGGGCGCGACGGCGGCGGCGGCCCCGGCCGCTGCTCTCGCCGCGCAGGCGCCAATTGCAGGGGTTGCGGCGGCAATCGAGAGGGAGGTGGCGGCAGCTGCGGCAGCGGCGGCGCCGGCGGCGGCGGCCGCGCAGCCCGCTGCAGAGACGCCGGCTCCCCCCGCAGAGACTACACGCGCTCTCCCGGAGGCACCCCTGACCCCGGTGGCCGCCAACGCAGCGGCTGCCGCGCCCGCCGCCGCCCAGGCTCTCAGCCCCGCCCCCGCGCCTGCTCCCACGGTGGTTTCCAGGTCCGCCACTGCACCAGCACCCACGCCAGCGGCCACGCCGTCGACTGACGCGGTGGCGGCAGCTCCCGCTGCTGCCCCTACCGCTTCGCCCGCTGCGTCTCACGCCGTCGCTTCCGAAGCCGCTCCCGTGCCAGCCGCGGCCTCCCAGGCGGCGGCTGTGTCCACAACGCCGTCGCCTGCCGCCACTGCGCCAGCGGCGGCAGCGGCGGTAACCGCTGCTGAAGCTGCTCCTCCGCCTGCCGCTGCCTCCCAGGCGACGCCATCAGCTGATGTGCCCACGGCCACGCCTCCTGTCCCTCCGCCAGCGGCGGCGGGGCGGCCCCCGCTGCTGCCGCTGCTGTTACACCCGGCGCGGCCCCGCCAGCGCTACTCCGCCGGCGGCCTCCCCAGGCGACACGGTCAGCCGCTGAGCCCACGGTTGCGCCACCTCCGCCTCCAGCCGCCGCGCCAGCGGCACCGGCGGCCCTAGCCGCTGCCCCTGACGCCGCCCCCGTGAACACTACTCCGCCGGTCGCGGCCTTCCAGGTGGCGCCGTCAGCCGCCGCACCCGGCCGCGCCGCGTCGCCGCCGCCGGCACTGAGCAGCGTGCTGTCCGCCGGCGGCAAGCTGGCGTCGGACCTGGGCACGCAGGTGCAGGGCCTGGTGGGGCAGGGCCGCGGCTGGGTGGACCACGGCAGGGCGTGGATGGAGGCGCGCGCCGGCGGCGCCAGCGCCGCTTTGCACTGTACGCTGGCGTTACTGCGGTGGCGGCGGCGGCGGCGCTGGCGGTGGTTGCGCTGAGCCGCCGGCGTTGACTGGGACGCAAGCGTGGTTTTATATGTTCAGGAAGGCAGCCCGTATGGGGTACACAGGTCCACAGGTGTGAGAAGCTGAGAGGGAGGGCGTAGCAGAAGGGCTGGAAGGGTTCGTAAGCAGGCGGGCTGGTACATGCTGAGGGCGTGCTTGTGCGTTGGGCCGGCAAAGGGGTAGAGGGAATGTCAGTTGAGGCCCTCTGTTGGAATGCGGTGCGCGCGGATCGGTCCGTAGGGCTAGGCCGCACAGGGTTCTGTGGGTGCACGGTCAAGGAAGTGAGGATGCTCGTGGGTTGTGTGCGATTGCACGAGCCGCTGAGGGCGCATTGCCTGAACCTATGCAAAGGAAAGCCCGTCGTTATTGTCGATCATTGCCATGTGTGCGTGACGGATGCGGTGCGGGACGCCGGCAGTAGCGCTCTTCCGAGCTATGAGCCTGAAACAGGTGCAGGCGTACAGGATAAAGAGACAGGGTATGGCAAGTGGATGGCAGGTCGGTGGCTGGGTTTGCTGTCGCACGTCATCGCGTGTGCGCGTTCATTCTTTCTGCAGGGTGCCCGCCGGGTGGATGTGGTTGGAGCTTGCTGGCCTGAAGCATGGACTGCGGAGGGGTTGCAGCAATCGTCTGGGTTTCATTATTGGCTTAATTGTACTTGGGGTGAAGATAGTTCACAGCGGGCAGTTGCAGCACGTTGTGGCGGATGGCGTTGCCGTACGTTGCATCTCGCGCTGCTGGCGTGACCATACAAAGGGCAGTTGCGGCCGTATCACGCCCTGCAAATTACGCTGGACTACGTGCAGCCGCGATGGCCGGCGAAGTGACACCAACTGTTACGGGCTTCCATGCAACCAAAGCGAGGTCCCTGGCCTCTGTGCGGCAGCTGCAGCAGCGTTGCCCGGCCAGCCGCACGCATCTGTGCACCCTACTGGCGACTGCCCCTCCCATGCAGCTCCGTCGCGGCTCATATAAAGGCTCCTCCGGGCCAATTGTGCCTCGTGCGGCACCTGACCTGTTACGTCTAGCACCTGCATGACTTTGGTCCAGACTGGAAACAAACGCGGCATCTGACCCGAGCCTGCAAGCGGGCACCTGCTCCACGACAGCTGCCATTTCGTAAACAGTTGCGCAATGGGGACTGAGTGACAAAGTGGCAATCGCACGGCAAGCAGTGTCGCATTAAGCCACTAACCCTGACCTGCTCCGACCCACCGGACGCCAAACGCGGTAGACGTGGCGCCTGTTTGCGTCCCACTTACGGCCTTCAACAGGAGAAAGCAGCCACGTGGTACAAAGCTGGGCCTCCCACTGCTTCATTGGCGTCTGAGTTAACAGCTCATTATACTTCAGTGCTCTCGTGCTAAGGTCCGCTGATCTATCAGCAACTAGTGCAACACCTCAGATTGAACAGGCATGCAAGCGTGCGGCAGTGAATGGTCGTCCACGCCTGTGATAGAAGGCCTGTGATGCCGAAAGCCTTAGCCACGCAGGCATGTGTTAGTGACACAGTGATATTCATACACTCAATTGCTTTTAGGTGCAGGCTTATTGATGTTCAACATGCGAGTGCAGGGGGACCCCCTTCTGGTCGGGGCTGCGTTTCCTGGCCTCCTCCTGTCCTCCACCCACAGCCACAGGCGGGCTCCTGCATCAACTGACACACCTGCACAGCCCAGATCAGACCGGCAGCGTACAAGCAGCCGCACGCAAGTGGCGGTGCGCGTGCCAGCCCCAAGCATAGCTACACACGTGGACGTACCGGTGGGGAACAGTGCCTTCTGTGCAGACTGTACCGCACGTACGGCAAATGCATGCAGGTGAGCCTGTGGGGAGAGGGATGTGCAACTCGGCCCACGTAGGGCCAGGTGAGGGGGTGTTAAGGAAAATAAAATTCGACCCCATGCCCCCAAATTGGTCCGGACCCCCCTGGGGTACCAACCATCTGCCGTACTGTACGGCAGGAAGCTGCCCCCTGCCGTACAACCTCAAAACTTGGCCAAATGGCTTCGGGAAAACGCCATACGCTTTGTCATGCTTTTTTCTATTGTATGTTTCAAGGTGCTGTCGCAGGAGGCCACAGGTAATGTGTGTTCAGAGCATGTTTGTGTACGGCATGCCGTGCGGTACAGATGGTTTGCACACATGGAGGGACCCAGGGAGCTGAGGAGGAAGTTGAACATAATACCGTACTTTGTATTCATCAGCCGCAAACCGGACACCGGTACCTTGGCCCATTCGTAGTGGCTTGGGTCGGTGGTGCTGGGGTGGGCCCCAGGCCTCAGACCGTCCCAGACCCCCATAAACTACTCCGTTACCTGATTTAATAGCATCAACAGAGAGCTTATCATGCAAGGAATCCAGCAAGGTGCTTCACGCTGCCAATTGCACTCTGGAGAAAAAGTTACAGGGGTCTAAGAAAACATTGTTGGACCGCCCAACCAACCAACCAACCCCCCAGCTTTGGGGCCCCATAACTTCGTCACCTGACCGACTTTTCACAAACGGAAAGCAGATATGGATTCCTTACAGTAAAATCTTGTATTTGAGGCATGGGGTTAAAAATGTTGTCCCCTGGCCCTTTTGGCATTTTGCGTTACAATCCAGGTGGTGAGGCCACACGAGTTGGGGCCCATCCCCTGGCCGACACCGCGCCGGTCCCTGACATAGAACTGGGACCTGCCAGAATGCCCTGGAGCCTGGACCCTGCACAAGATTGGCCGTGCGGCTTGCGTAGGTTCTCGTGTTGCGGGCTGTTGCCATGGCACCCAGTCGTGCAGCATGTTTTCCTCCCAAGACACCCCCTCACTGTCTGCTAGGCAATGCGTACGAGTGCTTTATCAACACTAGTGCTTGTGTGGCCAATGGGTTCAACACCATGCAGCCTGCCGCTGATATTACTGGAACTGTAAGGCCAATGGGGATTGACCCTTGGCGTATCGGGGGTGGGACTACGAACGAGGGGGGCCACGGACAAAACCTCTACTCGCGTATGCAGCCACGCCACGTCACTCTACATCGGCGCTTCAGTATTCTGTCGGTGTTTGTGCATATCAGGGCTTTTCCAGACGTCTTGTGAGCCCTGCGCGAACGGGCTGCTACTGCGTTTGCGGGTTACGTGCAACTGCTTCCCGATAGTATCAACCGCAACGATTGCTGCAGCATACTTCAAAGGTATTGAACACCGACCAAGATTTGAGAGAGAATAGTAAGACTGTGATTGCTTCAGTAGAGGCAGGCGGGGGGTCGCCGAAGCGATCGTAATGGCATGAAGTCTCACTCCCTAGCTCAAACGGGTCGGTCACGTGCGAACGGTGTCATGCATACAGCATACTTTTCAAATAGCTCCCCTTACAACGATTGTCAGTACCCATGCGCTTAACTTTATAGCGTTGACGATAAACATCCACATTGTACTTGCTGTCTGTTCCGCGGACCAAACCGCAAAAGCGCGTTTCACATCAGCGCTTGCACGGCGCTACAAGGCCCCTTTATAATATGCTTGTGTTCAAATAGGCTTCAACTGGCCGTGCTTCATGTGCCGCTCTTGATGTGCTTCTCCGGCAGCGGCAGCGGCATGAGTCTCAGAGCTGGTACTCGTCGAGCTCTTGGCGACCTCCTCATCCTCGTCATCTCGACAAATCTAGTCGCAAATGTTGCTTGTCAGCCAATGGTTCAGTTAAACGGTGAGGCTCAACACGCGACACGGGGTGCCCATCGGCTGTTGCCGCCTGATTGCCGGCAACAACAGTGACCACCTTCACTGCTCATCCCGCCAGGCAATGTGGATGTATTCCGTGCTACCTTTCTGGAGGAAAGGTCAGTGGGGTGCAGTTGCCTGGCGCTTGTCGACCTGTGCAAATTTGTAGTCCGTGCTGGGCCGGGGTGCTGACCGTGCTGTGCTCCGCCCGCAGGAACCCCAACTGCGACAGCACACACGCGGACATCGACTTTGTGTACTTCACGTAAGAAGCTTCCTATGATAACATGCCCATCAGGACTCACCTGTGTATAAAGGTTGCGTTACAGGGCAATACCGTCTCCTGCAGTGTGCTTATAGGGCGCTCATGCGCCACGGACCCGCAATCTACTTGTTAAGAGGGCACGCCATGCTTGGCCGCGGGCCCGCCGTATGGTGCATCTTGCTTCTTTTCTCTGCACTTACCATGGCGTTTTGACACCTGCTCCATGCCGCAGCCCCAAGGACCCAACTTCTGAGCGAGAAGATGCCTGGTTTGAAATTGCCAGCGGCCCGGACGTGGCAACCGCCCTCAACCTGACGACAGGAGAGAACGTCACCGTGACACTCTCCAACTACCAACAGCCGCCTGCAACTGACACCAACGGTACCAGCCCCGGGACAAATGCTAGCGCGACACCCGGCAGTGGCACTCGGAGGCTGTTGCACAGCGGGCTAGCACACGGCCGCAAGGGCAGGGTCCTGCTGAGCAACCCGGCCCCGGTGCTAGAGGGGTTCGAGAAAGTGGGCGAGGGAGAGTCCTCAAAAGAAATCTGGACGGGCGACCCTATCTATGTCCGGTCCAGCTTTTACATTGTCAACTTCTGCGGTTTCGCGCCGTCCATTACAAAGGAGGTGGGTACGGGCCCGGGGAACGCAGGCACGTGTCCCAGCACTGGGTGTTGGTGGGCACAAGGAGACCAGCGTCTTGCGTGCTCGCAATGTGGCTGTGCAGCCCCAGCTGCTTGCGTCCAGCTTTTACACACCAACAATGAGCCCACCAGTGCGCCTGTCTGGTGTACTTCCGTGTCCTCCACAATGCTCAAACGCCCGAGCCGGAAAGGCGGCATCGACACACACTTCCGTCTCCCTGCCTGTGGTGCATGTAGCCGTATGCAATGCTGCTGCCTGTGTGTGTATGCCCCGTGTATGTACGCAGGCCCTCCAGCGTGTCGTGTACAGCGGCTTCGGCACCCCCAACCTGGAGGTATGCGGTGGTTGGTGGTACCATGCATTACGTGTAAGCTGCTGTAATATGCAGGGGCCTGCTTGGGGGCCTGCTTGAGGGCCTGCTTGGCTATAGCAGGGCCTGCTTGACTATGCCACATAGCCTATGTCCACCAGGAGGGACGGAGCCAGCAAGAGATAGGAGTGTCGCTCTTGCGTGTTTGGTCATCACAAACGCCAAACGCTGTTTCCATGTGTGGGCGTCCAGGCTGCGTCCATGGTACCCTGGATGGTCAGTTGGAGGCCCCTCGGGCCTCGGACCAGCACGGCGTGCTCCTCCGTACTCATGCCTGACCCGGACGGGCCGACCAGGGTCCACCACTGTTCATGCACTCCCAAGCACGCCAAAGCGCGGCCTGTCCACCTGTGTACTCGTGCCCTGAACGACCCTCCCGTGCCCGCCCCCCTACCCGTGTCCCAGGACTATCATTCCACCTGCAGCTACAACAAGGCCTTCCTGCGGGCGCAGGACAACCGCATTTATGACAACATCGAGGTGGGAGCACGAGCGGTCATGCCTGTGCGTGCACGCTGGCCCGTGCTGCTTTGGCTGTAGGCGCAGCACTGTCCAGCTATAGTATTGTATGTAGCGGCTCCATTCGCTCCCGTGGCACACGGTGTGCCCCGCGCTGCTGCGCACAAGGGACTACCGTAGCAGCAAACACTTGGTGAGGTATAGTGCTTCACACTTGAAGCAGAGGGCGCCGGAGAGGCGATTGGCACGACCGGCTGGTGTAGGCTTGGGTTCCCAAGCATGGAGCGTGCTGCCCTGCCACACGTGCCGCAATCCCAACAGCGGACTCCCCGCGTCGTGTCAACCGTGGCCAGCGCACAGGTTACCCTCGTCTAGTCAGTAGCCTGCTCTCCCTCCTAGTGCACACGTGTCATACATGCTCGTTGCAGAGTGATCACCATGCATGTGCCCGGGTGTCCGCCTGCCACTCTGCCTGCAGGTTCCCTGCACCGGCACCGTCCAGACCGGCATCCTCACCTACAACTACAACTCACAGATCGGCTGCGGCGCTGCGGAGCAGTTCTCCTGGAGGCAGTTTGCAGAGGATCGGGCCCGGGAGGTGCGCGCACGCATATCAGGCTGCTGTTTCCCCGGGACGCGCAAGGACACGGGTCCAGCCCCACCAGGCACCCCGCCACTGCCTCAACCTTCGCACAGGTCATTCAACTACAGTGGGGGCTGCTGCCGTTCCGCTGCCGCTCCGCTGCCTGCTCTTTCTGACAGCGCGTCATCGCCGAAGCACCACTGCAGCCACCCCGCCCACGCACTGATTCTAACCTTCACGTCCCTTCCTTGCCCCTCCCTCATCGCTCCCCTTCGACCCCAGTTGGGCGACGGCCCCTTCATGGACTTCGCCAGTCGCCGCCGCATCGTGCTCATCCTGCCACGCCAGGTGCGTTGCTGAGCACACCTACGTACGCATGTGACAGGCTACAGGTACACTCTGCGGCACCTCGCCGAACGCGCCTTGCACCAGACTTCACTGGACCGTTGTGGCTAATCTGCAGCGAATGCTCTGCTGATATCCCCTGCCCCCAACACTCTTTCCTTTCGTTTTGGGTGCTAACCCACATGCGTTCTGCCCACATCAAACCACAGGCCGCGTGCGGCTGGGCGGGCCTGGCCAGCGTGGGCTGCGGCGGCCCCACCTGCTCCGTGTACATCCAGGGCAACAGCGCCAACGACCTGGACGTCATCATGCACGAGCTGGGACACACTCAGGGGCTAAGCCACTCGGGCAAGGGCTGGGACGAGGTGCGCGGGGTGGGGTGGGGGTAGTTTAGGGGGGGGAGCTGGCCGGGGGCGGGTTGTAGGAGCTGGAGAGCGTGGGGTGCTTGTGCTGGCAGAGGTCTGAGTGTGTCTGGTCGTGCGTGCATGTACAATGCTTGGGCTAAGAGCATCAGGGCTTGAGCATGATTAACCAGGCTGGGTACCCAGGCCAGAGGAAGGTAGTGAGTTGAGGGTCACTTTGTGCTGAACTGTTACGCACGGCCACTGCTGCAAACGGCCAGGTTGGCTGACTGCCGTACTGGCGTCCTTCCCTCCGTATTCTGCCTGTACTGCAGTACGGCGATCAGTCGGACGTGATGGGCAACGACGGCAGTCCGGCTCAGGGCTACCTGTGCACCAATGTGTGCAACCAGTTCAGGTATGAAGCGCGCGTCATCTGTATTTGATTCGCTGTGCACCAATGTGTGCAGCCAGTTCAGGTGGGCACCGAAACTACTTGATACTAAAGAGCATGGAAGGTCGACACCTGGCATCGTGGCATGTCCAGATCGTAAAACGAGCTTTCGCGCTGGGCTTCTGCCTCCTCCTGCCCCTCCTGCCCCACAGGATTGGCTGGAACATCCCGCTGGCCAACCTGTTCCAGAACAACACCAACTCCGTGGGCACCAACACCGGCATCCGCGGCCGCTGGACGCTGCCCGCCGCCTACCGCACCCCCCAGAACTACATCGTATTCAACTACTCCAGCTGGGACGTGCCCTTCCCCAACGTGTGGGTTAGCTTCAGGGCGCGCTCCGCCACGTACGACAACATCCTGCGCACCGAGCTCAACAACAGGGTGGGTGCTGCACGAGGAGTACGTCCGTACTGCCTCTGCGTTACTTGCATTTTCATCAGTCGTTGCCGTACGGAACTTGGTCTTGGCGTACTCGTTGACATGTCCGGCTGCGTTCTTGCAATACCGGGTGGCATGGTTCTGGGAGCCTGGACAGGGTCTCAGCCCGAACCAGGGAGGAGGGAAACCAAATCTCTCTCCGACCCGCTGGCTGCAGAAAAGTGTACCGTACACGACGATGCATAGCCTTGCACCCATTCCTTCCCGCACAGGTGTTCATCCACAACTTCAACGGGACGCAGTGGGACCGCGACTACAACCGCTCCATGCAGTTGGCCGTACTTACTGCCGGACAGTCCTACCGGAGCCCCTTCGTCGACCAGAGGTGCGGCACGCATGCATGCGTATGTAGAGGTGCTAGGCTGGGTCCTGGGTGCATCCATCATTTATCACTCTCGCGACACTCGCCCGCACGGACGCGTTGTGGACCTGTACCCCTCCAAGGGCGTGGCATGCTGCTCGCATCACACCCTGTCCCCAAACTGCGTTCCCTGTCACTTTCACCAGTGCACTCAAGAGTTCATGCACAAGCAGTGTTCGTGTGGAAGTGCAAAGATCTATCTTCCCGCCTCGAGGTATTCCATGCCCCCAACCCTGCCTGTCCCCATCCCATGCTAACCCACGCTAACCCACAGGGGCAGCACCCAGGCTGGCGGCGGCGTACAGGTGCGCGTGGCGGCCATCACGCCCGGCATGGAGGCCACCGTGGACGTGTGCTTCTTCAACACGCAGACTGAGTCGGGGAACATGTGCTTCGACGGCATTGACAACGACTGTGAGTGCAACCTTTTGGAGGAGGGCTTTGGGTGTGGGAAGCAGCTGCTGCAGGTGGTCCCACCGCAAGTGTGTTGCGGCCAGCCTCTTTTTCCCGTGTGGGCATGCGCCATGCCACGCCTGCGACTGGTGACATGGGTCTTGTGCAGCTGGGGGTCACTGCCAAGCATTAGCCGCCGACCTGCGCTCAGTCCCCACAAGCTGGAGCCGGTACGCACACAAGTTCGTCATCCAGGTGCCTTGTCACTCGTACCACGTGCAAATGACACGCTTACGACACGTGTCGCCGTGCCATGTGCAGGCAATGGCCTGACGGACGAGTGCGACCCCTCCTGCGGCATGCTGTCACGCTGCACGGCGGGCAGGGCGCTGCCGCCGCCGCCCCTACGCTTCCAGTCACCTTCGCCTCCGCCGCCTCCCCGGCTGCCCCCCACTCCCCCGCCCTCCCCCCGCCCCCCGCCCCGCCCCCCGCCCCGCCGCCCTCCGCCACCTCCCGGCAGGGTGTGCCCCCCTCCGCCCCGCAGCCCTCCCCTCCGCCCCCACGGAGGTCCCTCCCCCACCGCCCCGCCGCCCTCCACCCCTCCGCCCCGCCGCCCTCCTCCACCCCTCCACGCAGCCCTCCTCCACCACCTCCGCGCAGCCCTCCTCCACCTCCCCGCGCAGCCCTCCCCACCTCCCCGCGCAGCCCTCCTCCCCACCTCCCCGCGCAGCCCTCCTCCCCCACCTCCACGCAGCCCACCGCCGCCGCCGCCAGTCCGCCGCCCACCACCACCGCCGCCAGCGCGCCGCCGCCGCCGCCGCCAGTCCGCCGCCCACCACCACCGCCGCCGCGCAGTACCTCTCCTGCCCCCCGCCCGCCCCCAACCCGCGCCCTCCCCTAACCCGCGCCCCCAAGGCCCCGCCGCGGCCCCCGAGCCCCCCACCCTCCCAGGCCCCACCGCCCGCCCTCCCCGGCCCCCCCCGCCCGCCGTCCCCCCGCCCCCTCAATCAGCCGCCCCCACCACCACTGCTCCGTGGCCCTCCGCCGCCTCCTGCTCTCCGCCCCCCGCCGCCGCCACACGAATGCACCTCTCCTGCCCCCCGCTCGCCCCGCATACCGCGCTCGCCCTCTAACCCGCGTCCGCCACGGCCCCCGCCGCCACCCCCTAGGCCCCGCAACCCTCCAAGGCCCCCACGGCCGCCCCGGCCGCCCCCGCCGCCTCGGCCGCCTCCGCCGCCACCACGCCCGCCCCGCACATGAAACCCGCCCGCATTCGCTAGGGCACCCCGCCCACCACACCCTTTTGCTGTCGCTCCTCTCACCACATCCGTTCCCACCAGTGGAATGGCTCGTAACGTAGCACTCAGGATCTAATCACTGAGTATATTGGAAGCAGACAGGACCCACTCCTACTGCCCTACCTACCCATGACGCCTAGTAGCACTGGAGCACCAGGTTGCTGCCGCAGTTGGGCGTTGTGCGGAGTTGCAAACACACGAAGGGCACAAAGGCATGTGCATGGCCGGTTGCGCTCATGGAGCATGGGCGTGCGGGGTATGTAGCGCCCGTTCAGAAGCCTGCTACATGAGTTGCGTTGGTGATGGGTACGAGCGGTAGCCGCATCGGCTTAGGTACGTATCCATGGCCTACATAGCGCCTGGGTACTAAACCCAAATTGCATGCTCCAGGTTGAGCTAGACTGTCGAGCCGGCAGTGTCTTGCCATAGTAGCAGTACGTGAGGGGCAAAAAGTACATGCAGCTATCGCGCTGTCAAGCAGGAATTAATATTGGTAGTACATGCTGCATGACCCCCATTGGGGCAACGGGCCGTCGCCCTGACACTTCTAGACCTACAGACCTCACGTTCACGTGCATTCCGTTCGTGTCTTGTTCTGAGACTGTTGTTCGGATACCCGGTTGGGTGCACACCGTTGTTGTGGACTACGCCGTGTGCAGCTGGGTGTATGTACGAAGCACAGCGGAACCAAGGGGACAACGCAATCGCCCACAAATCGGTTACCACGCGGGTACACGGTGAGCCAGTGTCGCCGTTTTGGTGTAGGACAGGACTGATGTTGCCTACGTTAATCTGTAACGGCAAGGACTGCTCGTTTGCTGCCTGCGGTCAGGTCTGCGCTCATGGCCCATGGCACGTGCATGCTGCACGGTGTGTGATGATGGCGCCAGGTTACGCGGTCCACATAAGCTGCTTGCGTGCTGGCAACGTGTCCCTAGGCCGACTGCTGCGTGGCACGTGACAGACGTGAGCCGGCATGGAGCTTACACCACTCCGTGCGTAGAAAGTAAGCTGCGCGCGTGCTGGTAACCCCCATGCATGGCACGTTCCTCAGCCATAACGGTCGCGTTGCACTACCGGTAAACCAATCCCTAAATGGTATGCAAGCCTCTTCCACGTACCGGTATTTCACACCACTGAGCCCACTGCTATGAATGTAGCACCTGATCCCATCATGTACGGGTCACGTGGCAAAAGACCGGTCTCTGCCACTCACTGCCACTCACGTTGAAGATACGCGACAATGCGACATCACCAACTCCTTTGCTGCTCCTGCTTCTCTTGCACAAAAAGCACGTAACACCTGCCCTCGTCTGGATCAACGGAGGCGCTATGGAGAGGTGCCATGTGTTGAACTACACAGCGTCTTAACCCTGCATGCATATAGCAGTCTGAGCATTCCACACGCACACCAGCCAAACATCCCGCCATCCTGCGTATGGAGGCCACAGCTGTCTAGTCGCTCTCATCAAACTCTTGGCTGCTCACGTCCTCATCGCTCGTGTCCAGGTCCTCCCTTTCGGAGGGCTCCCCCACCACCGCCTGTGGCGAAAGGACAAAGGCAATGATTACAAGGACGAGTGACGTTTCTTACAAGAATCAAAGTGCAGGGTTGCGCTGTGGAGTTGAGACATTTGAACTTGAACGAGGAAAAGCTGTTTACAGGTGCAACGTGCATCATCTCAGCCGTATGACATTGCTACGGCAAGCATACCGCATGTGCCAAGATTCAACCCAAATACCACGCATCCCGTGCTGTCCACGCCGGCTGCGGTTTCCGCCGTTCTCCAAACTCTACATACATCCGGTATGGGCACATGTACTATTCTTATGCCAAAGACGGTATGGGTATGTCGCATACGCACCTGACCCTCTAATGGCGTCCCAACGCACACCCTTTACCTGGAACTGACTGTGGATCCACACCGACCGCCGCTCCCTCGCGCCGGGCGCCGATCAACGCTGCGCATCTTCCTGCTCCACCTCCTCCCAGTCCACCGGAAACCCGCTGTCCACCATCCACTGCAGCGCCCGCACGCAGCACCGCTTCCTCACAGCCTCCTGGAACACCTTGGCGCTTTGCTCGAGGGTACCCACGCGCTGCAGACACTGCAGCATTGCCATGTCGCCCTGTTGAGCGGCCACCACGTGGGGTGAGCGCTCCGGGCTCCGGTCCGCTTTTCGTGCGTCCTGTGCGGGAGCGACAGGCACGACGTGAGATGGCCGTGTACAGCACGAGTGTAATGGTACACAGGTGCCTAGGCATGGCGCATTGGGAACATGCCTTTGAAAGCCGTGTCGGGGGCGAGGAGCAGGTCAAGGGAACGATCCCCGTACCTGCTCCCAGGGCGGCAAAGAGCAGGTGTAGAGGGCCTGCACTCCCCACACTTGCGCGTGGTTGCTGTCTGGAGGAGCGCGCAGACCACCTCACCGCGCCCGTACAGCTCAGTCCTATCAGGTACGCATCTGCCTGAAGGTTCTATGACACAGTGGCGGTGCGGCGCCCGCGGTACCCTACGTCACCTTCCACCGTGGCCAGGCTCGGATGCCGCTCGCAGCGGGCTGGACGCTTTGGCCGGGCTTAAGGTGCGGCCAATACCGGTGTTGCAGCTGCCATGCCGCCTGCTGTGCCACAACTTGCCCACTGCACTCTCCGCCTCATGCAGTCTGCACCTGGCCCCCGCCGTTCCTTAACCCACCTTTTCCAGGTCATATCCCTGCTCCACCATCCACTCCACCATCACCTCGTTGCCGGACCGCGCAGCGTGAGTCATTGTGTAACGGCCCAGGGACACGCAGCGCGCGTGCAGCCACTGTACCAGCTCCAGGCTGCCGGAATCGCACGCCTGCTCCATGAGGAACTGGGCTTCCAGCTCCTCAAGCACCTTGGCGTGGTCCTGAGCAGCGCCCGCCTGGGACCCCTGCGCCTGCCCGCTGGCTTGCTGTCCTCCGTCCGGCACCCCAACGTCCCCTGCTGCCACCTCTTCCGGGCCAGGCTCCTGCTGCTGCTGCTGCTCCTCGCCCCCTCAACCAGCGTCCATGTCCGCTAGTGCCGCCGCCTGCTCCTCCCGCAGCAGCTGCACCGCCCACCGCATCGAGTCAAGCCACCCCGCGGCAGCTGCAGTGAGCACCAGCTCATATGTAGTAATCTGGTCAGAGTAGACTAGCGGAAACAGGCAAATGGTAGCGGATAAGCAGTTATACGTATCTCAGGTGCCAGGGTTGAGTCTGGAAGCTATCCAAGTATAGCTCTTCTACTTGATTAGAAGCACCGAGTCTCAGAACCTTGGTTATCAGAGAGACAGAGAGGCATGTACGACACACAGGGCGTAATCCTCTAAGGCAGAGCAGGGGTCACATACGTGACTGCAGGTCTTCTCTTACAGTTACTGTTCGCAGTGCAACAGCCATACGTTGCATAGCAACTGTAGCTCAGATCAGCGCTTCTTAATTAATCAATATTCATAAGTCATGTTGTGCTTATTGACAGCGGCGCACTACATTGCTCCCCCATCAGGAAGCAACGTCCCTGTTGCTTAAACACAACTCAGGGGTCAGTGTGCATAGCCCAGTAAGCATCAATAGGGGCCGTGTCAGTGAAGGCAGTCTGGTGCACCCAAGACTCATGCAGCTCAGATAGACCCTTCCACTTAACGCGGTATTCATAGATCCTGTTGCTTCTGGAAGCACGAATCAGCTTGTGATCCACAATGCGTTCAACTTCCCAGACAGGCATGTCACCATCCAACTCAACAGGTTGGGGTGTGACAGGCAGATCAGCAGAGGAACCTTTGTAAGGTTTCAGCAGGGAAACGTGAAACACGTTATGAATCTTGTAGGCAGAGGGCAGAGTAAGACGCATAGCAACATCGCTAAGCTTCTTTTCAATGGGGAAAGGCCCAATCCACTTAGGCATCAGCTTCCTGTTGCCACCAGCAACAGAGAGGTTCTTTGTGCTCAGCAGCACGTGTTGGCCTTCTTGGAAGTCAACATGGCGGCGCTTGCGATCAGTGTCGGCAGAAAGACGTTCTTGAGCAGCACGTAGGCAACGCTTGGCGGCAGCCAGGCGGTCCCAAAACGTAGCCACGTAGTCCTTGGCGGCAGGAACGTTGTGACCGAGCTCCAGGGACAACGGCGTACGAGGGTGGAAGCCGTAGTTCAGGAAGAACGGAGACTGCTTCGTAGAACGATTCTTCAAGTTGTTGATCGCAAATTCAGCAGCCCAGAGGTAACGGTCCCATGACTTGGTGTCGTACTCGCAAAAGTTGCGAAGCATATCACCGAGCACACGGTTGATCCGTTCAGTTTGACCATCAGTTTCAGGATGGTAAGCAGTAGACAGTTTGGACTGGGAACCAAGCCGCGCAAGCAGAGCCGGCATGAAGTGTCCCGCGAATTGTCCACCGCGATCAGAAACAATGCTCGTAGGAACACCATGCATCTTGATGATGTTATCAACGAACAGATCAGCAGTTCCTTCAGCAGAGATAGTCTCCTTGCAAGCGACAAGGTGAACCATCTTAGTCAGGCGGTCAACGAACACCAGGATGCTGTCTTTACCACCACGCGTGTGGGGCAAACCGACAACAAAATCCATGGAGACGCTTTCCCAAGGCATCTCAGGGATTGGCAGAGGATGAAGCAGACCAACAGGTTTGCCAGAGGCGCTCTTGTTTCTCTGACAGGAGTCACAAGTTACCACATAATCCTCCACATCAGGACCCACAGAGGGCCACCAGAAATGTCGTGTCACAACATCCAGAGTTCGTTGTTGACCAGGGTGACCATTGAATGTATGAGCCACATCAATGATGTAGTATTTCAGAGCAGGGCTGTTGGGAACTACCACACGGCGAGCACCATTGTGCATGGTGGTGTAGTAACCCTCAGCTTCATAAGTCAGGCCCTTTAGATTCTTGGCATTGGTGAACCAAAGGTCTTCTGCAGTAGCAGCCTTGATGTTATCCAGCAAGGAGCTCTCAGGGTTCAGGTAAGTATTCATGGTTGCCTTCTTTAGCTGTTTTTGTGCCCTAGTAAGGACAGAGAGCACAGGCTCAGCAATTGGGGCAGAAGCGGTGAAGTCTGAGTGTGTGGGATACCTGGACAAGGCATCAGCCACCACATTCAGTCTTCCAGGGCGGTAAACCCAATCAGCTTTCAGAGCAGACAGCTTTTCAACCCATCTAGCCTGTCGTCTGTTGAGACGTGGCTGGGTAGTCAGGTACACCAAGGGGTTGTGGTCAGTGACCAGGGTCACACCAGGAGCCCCCTCCAGGTAGCAGCGCCACTCATCACATGCATTCACAATGCCGAGCAGCTCTTGCTCACCTGTGGTGTAGTTGCGTTCAGCAGGCGAAAACTTCTTGCTGGTAAAGGCGTGCTCCTTCAGGAGGGGCGACCTGAAGGAGCACGGCCCCCGTGCCATTAACCGAAGCATCAGAGACAACCTCGAAAGGCTTGTCGAAATCAGGGTACCTCAAAACAACATCATCAGCAAGCTTACGTTTGATAAGCTCAAAAGCCGCAAGGGCCGCAGGAGGCCACTTGTCAGGCTCAGGAAAGGGGTGATGTGGTTTCAGTTTGAAGAGGTCCGTCAACGGGGCCATAATGGAACCAAAACTAGCGACAAAGCGTCGAAAGTAGTTTGCCAGACCAACAAACGAACGCAGTTGCGTAAGGTTCGTGGGAACAGCCCAGTTCAGTATCTCAGCAACTTTCTTGGGGTCCATGCGCACGCCCTCAGCGGAGACGACATGGCCCAAGTAGTTAACCTGAGGTTTCCAGAATTCACATTTGGACAGCTTAGCCTGGAACTTGTGCTCGCGCAGACGGGCGAGCACCAAGCGTAAGTGCTTAGCATGCTCTTCAGGGGTTTTGGAGTAAACCAAAATGTCATCCAGATAGACAGTCACAAACTTTCCGATGAAATCACGCAGGATGCGGTTCATCACAGTCTGGAAAGTGGCAGGGGCGTTGGTTAGACCAAACGGTAAAACCATTCATTCACAAACCCGTAGGCGTGTGGAACGCCGTTTTAGGAATGTCATCGTCATGAATGCGAATCTGGTGGTATCCAGATTGCAAGTCAATGCTACTAAACACAGTAGCACCCGCGAGGCGATCCAGTTGATCGTCTATGCGCGGCAGAGGGTACCGGTTGCGAATAGTCATCTTATTCAGTTGCCGGAAATCAATGCACATGCGGAGCTTGCCAGGCTCTTTCGCTTTTGCGACAAACAGAATGGGAGCACCATACGGCGAGGTACTCGGACGGATGTGTCGTTTTTTCAGTAGCTCGGTAACCTGAGCGTCAACCTCAGCAAGTTCAGCAGGACTCAATCGATACTGAGACCGATGGGCAGGCTTAGCAGAGGGTTCAGTAGGAATAGTGTGGTGCACATCTCGAACAGGTGGCAAGCCTGTGATGGGCGCAAACACGTCCTGAAACTCACTGAGTAGCTGCTTCAGTTCAGGATTTTCAGGTGTACCGGCAGTTTGCTCGACTGTGTTGAGCTGGGGGCCCGGAGCAACAGTGTCCTTGCGCACGGCATTGTTGTTCTCGCGGACTAGAACGTAGACGGCACGCGCTCCTGGCTGGCGCAGGAGGGTGAGCGCGTCACGAGCAGAAATGGCAGAAACGCTTGGTGGGGTACTCGAAGCCAGGGACACGGCGGGAAGAGGCTCGTCGCAGGCCGAAGCGCCCATTGCGTAGACGACAGTCTTGCGATGGTTGCGGCGCTGAAGTTGCAGAGCGTGACGTTGTGGCCAGATGCTTGTCACGTAGCGCTGCACGAAGTTCTGTCCCAGCACGATGTCGGCTTGAGTGGTCAGAGACGGGAGAACCAGGAAGCGAATGTCAGCACGAAAGCCTTCAATTCGCAAAGTGGCACGGCATTCGCCGAGCACTTCAATAGTACTTGCATCAGCAAGCCTAACAGGGTTCAGGGAGACCGGTTTGAGGGCCAAATCAAGTCGCCGGGCCAGGCCACGGGACATGAAGCAGTGGGTGGCACCCGTGTCAACCAGGGCGCGCACGTACAGGCTGTTAAGCCTACCCTCAAACAGATCAAGTGGTTGCCCGTCATCGTCATAATCGTATATGGCGTTCAGAGTGACAGAGACAGAGGAAGAAGCGGACTTAGGAGGATCCCACCAAAGCTCAAAATCAGGGGAGTCATGGTCAGGCTTAGAGGGAACAGGGAACCAGGCACTGCCCTTAGTAGCTGGAAACCCATGTTGCGCATTACCCATCTAAGATGCTTGGCTCTGAGGTTGGCTGTAGAAAGCACAACACAAGCAGCTGTATCAGGGTTCTGTGCCTTGCAGAGGCGGTATTGCTTCAGGCAAGGCAGTGTCAAAGAGCCAGCGTTGACCCAGACAGTGTGGCCAGAGCAATCAAAGGAGGAGAAGGGCTTAGAAGCAGACGTATACTCCTTACATAGAGCATGAGCACCAGCATCGTCCGCGCAGGCGTCGAGCGTAAAAGCACGACCAGTCTCTGCTTCTACTTCAGACAGAATACTCCTCCAAAAAGCATACTTATGCTTTAGTTGCTCACACGACGCAACGCAAACTTCGGGTGCAGATACAGGTGGTGGACAGATACAAACGGCAGGGCCGTTGCAGTTCGTTGGTACATCAGAAGTACCAGCGTCAGGAGGTTCAGATACCGCGACAGCGGTTACCACCGTATCATGCAGTGCATTGCAAACAGAAATACCAGCAGGTTGGCCACTACACCGCTGGGTAACATCCTACTCGCGCTCTCTTCGCGGCAGTGTGCTCAGCGCGCGCCTCTTCAGCACCAGGCGCAGGGCACTTCTCAAAGCGGTGCCCCTTCTGACCACAGAAAAAGCACTCGCCCATGCTCATGTGCTTCTGAACAGCGCCCCAGGTCAGCTGCTTCCCACCCGCCGAGCGGATGGTCGAGACCTGGTCCAGGTCGCGCAGCTTGCCGAGCACCTTGGCCATCTTGGACTTCTTGCTCTTCTTGTCCTTCAGTTTCTGGGGAGGTTTACGGACAGAGCCAGAGGAAGTATAGTTCAGAGAAGCGCGAGCAGAGGTACGGCGCACGGCAAAGCGTGCAGCCTCACCCAGGAAGTGCTTCTTCAGAATGTCAAAGGAAGTGAAGCACTCGCCAAGGGAGTTCACTTCGCACAGAGGCTTCAGCTCAGGGTGCATGTACTTGCGGAAGTACTCCATCTTTGCGACATCGCCCAGACCAGGGCAGTCTGAGACAAGGGTCTCAAACTCTACCAGGTAGTCCCTAGCGGACTGTTCAGTGTCCCCCCTCACGCTCATGCGCACGTGCCCAGACATGAGCTTGCGCACAGCATCAGTCTCAGTGTCCCTCACCGTGGCGCAGAAACGAGCACGGAAGGCCGTTTCAAAGTCGGCATCAGTGATGACAGACGAGCCGTTGTCGGTCAGGGAGGCCGCCCATTTGCGCGCCAGGGGGTTGTTTTTCACGGCGACAGAAAAGAGTTGCATGAGGGACACAGAGTCAGCATCATAGTTGCAGTTGCGAAAGAACACAAGGCCCTTCAGATAGTCAAGGCGCACGCTAGCATCATCGCGTAGCATGCTTTCAGAGAACAGAGGCACATTGCTCGAGCGAATCTCTACCTTCTTCTTGTGCTTGACGCGGGTGTAGCCCTCGTCGTCGCTTGAGGAAGAGGCGGAAGCCGAGCGGTCGCGGCGGTAGCGGCGCTCACGGGACCGGGACCGGGAGCGGGAGCGGCGCCGGCCCTCGCGAGAGGAGCGGCGGTGGCGGCGCCTGTGCCCGTCAGGGCGCCTGTGCCCGTCAGGGCGGTCAGCACCGGCACCGTCAGCAGCAGGGGCAGCAGCCACAGGGGCAGCTGGGGGGGCCAGGAGGGCCCACAGCAGGCTCAGAACCGCCAGCAGCGGTGTCAGAGTCCAGAGCGTGCGACCGCAGCTTGGCGGCAGCTCCAGCTGCGCCACGCGCGCACGCAGGGTATCAGCCTCAATGAGGGACTTGATGCCAGCTTGCAGGGCGTTGACTCGCTCCTGGGCAGCTTCAGCCGCACCAGCAGAGCCACCTTCAGGGTCCTGGGCCCGCGCCAGGGCGGCCTTGGCGATGGCCAGCTTGGCGTGCAGGGACTCGAGGGTGACAGAGGCCTCGGGATCAGTAGGCAGATCGGCCGCATTGTCGTTGGCCGCCATTTCTGCGAGCAGAGCGTCGCAGAGGACGGTTCAGAGTCAAGTGACGGTTCAGTACACGTGACGGTTCAGTGTCAGGTGACGGTTCAATTCCCAAAGGGAAATTCAACGGCAGAACGCGGCAAAGGCGTTACCAATCAGGTCAGAAAGCTCAAACACACCTTGAATGGGCAGGGCAGCCTTCAAGGGGTTCAGGTCGTCCATAGAGGGGCACAGATATTGGCCCCAATTCAGCCCGAAGTTGGTCTTCGAACGGGCGAGGGCCTAGGTCTCGAGTGTAGATGAAGCACTGGGAGGTGATGCCAACTCGAGCAGCCCACGCGTAGGTCGCAAAGTCTTGAGCGAGGTCACAGGGGGTCTCGCAGGGTTGCCGATAAGCCAGCGGGAGCTGACCGGCCGCGGCGAACGCGCCGTTCAGCAAGCAGATTCAGAATAATAATCTACAGGTCCGTAAGGAATGGCTCTGATGCCAATGTAGTAATCTGGTCAGAGTAGACTAGCGGAAACAGGCAAATGGTAGCGGATAAGCAGTTATACGTATCTCAGGTGCCAGGGTTGAGTCTGGAAGCTATCCAAGTATAGCTCTTCTACTTGATTAGAAGCACCGAGTCTCAGAACCTTGGTTATCAGAGAGACAGAGAGGCATGTACGACACACAGGGCGTAATCCTCTAAGGCAGAGCAGGGGTCACATACGTGACTGCAGGTCTTCTCTTACAGTTACTGTTCGCAGTGCAACAGCCATACGTTGCATAGCAACTGTAGCTCAGATCAGCGCTTCTTAATTAATCAATATTCATAAGTCATGTTGTGCTTATTGACAGCGGCGCACTACATCATACGCATCAACCGGCGCCCCCTGGCTCTCCAGCTGCTGTGCAAGGCGCAGGTCCCCTTGCTGCACAGCCAGCTCCACGAGTGCGTTGCCAACTGACCACAAGGGATCCTCCCTCAGCCGCGCCTGTGCCTGGGACCACAGCTGCAGCACCAGCTCCGACCGGCCCGCCTCCGCTGATGCGTGCAACAGCTCCCTGCTGACCTGCAGCCCGAGCCCCTGCGCTCCCAGCCACTCCAGCCGCTGCGGGGCATCCGGAAGAGCTGCAAACGCTGCGGCACCCGCACGCCCTTTGTCAAGTTGGTTGATGGCAGGGGCGACCTCAGCCTGCAGCAGCCACAGGACCTTGGCCTGCCAGTCGGTAGTGGGGCTGGTCACTGCTGCTGCCATGATGCTGGCCCGTTGGCATGCGGAAACCTCCACGTGTGGGTCCATGCACAGGCACGCCTCCACCAACTTTTGCAGCACGGCCAGGGGGCAGCCGTGCGCCACAGCAGGCAGGTCCTCCGGCTTGGCTTGATTGGAGCCTTTGAGCTTCTGCACCAGCTCCAGCTGCCCACCATAAGCTGCGCTATCCCACAGCTCCTCTGGCAGGTTGTCGCACATGTCGGCCGCCTGAGCTCGAGGGAGAGGCCTCGTACAACTGCCCCTGCATCCAGTCGAGCACGGCCCGCCTTCCGTTCCTGAGTGCCAGGCGCATAGCGTAAGTAGTTAGGCGGAACCCGGCGGTGTGCAGCCTCTCGCACAGAGCCGTGTGGCCGGCCTCCGCCGCAGTCGCCAGCACCCACGCCCCACGGCCCTGCAACTCGATGTCCTGCCCCAGCAGCCACTCGCACACCTCCACATTGCCAGCGTGCGCTGCAGCGTGAAACAACATTTCGTTGGGGAGGCAGCCCGTGGAGCGGGACAGCTGTGCAACCGCCTCGGCGCTGCCGCCCTGAGCTGAGTCCAGTAGCAGCAAGAAGCGCTTCTTGTAGGTCAGGCCGCGACAGGAGCCCGCAGCACCCCAGCGCGCAACCAGGGCGATGGAACATACAGGAGGCCGTCTGTCGTCAAAGGTGGTCCTCAATAGCTCTGGAGCGGACAGCTCGCACGCGAAAGCCTTGCAAACAGTGCGAAGGCCGTAGGCTCCTCCCGGCGGTAAGAAGCTAGCAACGCGAGGTAGCAGAACGCGTGGTAGTTGCAGGAGAAAGGATTCCTTAGGATCCAGCAGGGCCGCTCATGGCTGCAGTTGTAATACGTGTCGGAATTTCGAGGCTCCCTGCCGAAAATGACACTGAAAACAAAATTCCAAAAGCCACCAGATATCGTTGCTCTTTTATATGTGGCACTGTTATTGCATACAGCGTAGATTGTGTTCTCCAGGCGGTTCCGGAGCTGCGCGTCACACCCACCCCAGCCCTGCACCCAAGACCCAACCCTCGGGCAGTACCTGCCCTTCCGCCTGCCAAAGCCCTTGACCTCCGGCTTCCATGGGCCCTTGGCTGGCCCAACCGCTGACGGCCATCCCCAAGCACAGCGACAGGCAGAGCACGACGAGAACAAACATCAACACATAAGTTAGACCTCGTCAAGTCACACCATGCATGGGAACGCGGGGCCCCGCCCACGGCCCCGTCACCGTTTCCTTCCATGTGCCGCGCTGCGGTCGCCCCCAACCAAACGGCCCCACCTGGCGCCCTGACACCAGCACCGCGCCGCATGGCTGTGGCGTTACGGCGGCACTGGGAGTCAGCAGCGCCGCGTACAGTACAGACAGCATGCGCTCCCTACAAAAGCATAGATAGAAGCACAAGTGTGACCCTGTGCCGGTACTGATACATCTACCGTATGAGCACACACATAACGGGAGCTAGTGAGTTGAGCTGCTGTGCTGACAGCTACGGTAACACTTGCACCCACACCGTTCATGCGTTCACGCGCCCGCACACGTCGCACCGGACCACCACCACGCATGCAAAATACCGAATCAGCAGTTTCCATTGCATCGGCACACATCAGCAAGGCAGTGCGTGCAGCTGCACAGTAACCACAAGACGTTTGAGGGACTCCCCTGCATGCGACACCAAGCCCCCTGCACAAACACAGGCACCACTCTACATCTGGGAGCGCATGCCATCAACAATGTGGCGCTGCTCACTTCACTTCTTCCTCAACAACGACCAAACCCCCAACAGCAACAACAATGATGTTTTGCAGCATACCATAAGTTCGTGTGTGCCTGTTGAACAACAGTGGGGCATCAAGTGGTGTGCTTCTGGCGGGCTTGTGTCCCCAAGCACCCAGCAACACCCGACCCCACCTCGCGCGCCACATGCCTACCATCACCTGCTTGCTCGTCCTTTTTTCGCACTGAATCCCATCCATTTCACCAGTGCTGCCCCGTCCAGCCCAATCCCCAGCACACACCCCGCCCCCACACGCCCGCCCCGCGTCATTCCCCGTCTCCCCTCGCCACCGCCAGCCCGTCCGCACCCTCCACCCCAGCGCCCCTGCCCCCCACAGGCACAATGCACGGCAGCGACCCCGATATCGCCCTGCCCTCCCGTGTTGCAGCCGCATGTGCCGCCACCGTCTTTGACAACGCCGCCCACGTCCCCTTGGCTCCCACACCGCCCGACAGCGACCCGACGACGGCAGCGCCGCCGTCGCCGTCAGGGGAACTTCTGCCGCCGCCACCGCCGCCACCACCGCCCGCCTTTTGCTGCTGTTGCCGTACAGCTTCCGCCAGCAGGTTGTCCCGATGTACGACAGCCAGCTCCAGCTCCGAGATCTGCTGCACCTTGATGGCCCGGTCGGCGTTGGCTGCTGCCAGCTGCTCCTTGAGCATCTCTATTACAGTGTTCATGGTGGCTGAGGGGCAAAGGAGCAACCATGTGCGAGGTTAAGGTGTCGGAACGTTGCTCTAAACTTCGAGCTTGCAGCCAGTGGAGGAGCTGTCTTGGCGTGCAGGTTAACGGATAAGCGTGAATCACCCTCAAACGCGCAGCCCGCATGACCAGTTAGGTCATTGCCGCCCCCTCCCTCCTGTCCCGTTTGCTTCACACGCAATTACTGCACGCCCGTGGAACGCAGGCGACATGCCCCCTATCTACGAGTCGCCAGATGCCTCTCTCCCGCCACACATATCGCCACCGCTGCGGTTACGGAACCCGGCGTTTGCCCACAACACTGGGTGGACCACGCGGTTAGTGCCAATTAGGGGCCAATAGACCAATCTTATCCATGCCGACCATGTCCCGGGTGTGGACCGGGTTCTTGCGCAACACCCTAGCACACGCCCACGTGCCACTAAAACACACCCAGCCTCCCACCCACCCTTGTCCATGCCGACCATGTCTCGGGTGTCGGCCAGGTTCTTGGCCTTGTCCTGCAGCGCGCTGGTCAGCGTGTGGATCTGACGGCGCAGCTCAGCGCTCTGCGCAAATAGAAACAAATTAAGAAACGTATCAGCGAACACAACCAAAGGAAGAAAAGGACAGGAAGGCAACAAAGGCATGCGCGCAGAGACCACCAAGACCCCCGGCTCCCCACCTTCGCCGGCAGCACGTTCAAGGTTCACTGCTTGTCCAGAACACAACCTGGCCCAGTCGCACCATACTGCGTAGGTCACGACCGCCGCCGCAAGCAACCCCGGCTCCCCACCTGCGCCGTGAGCACGTTGGCGTGCCCCTCCGTCTGCATAAGCATGCGCCGCAGCCGCTCCGCCTCCTCCTGCGCCTCCTTGAGCTGTGCCTGAAGCGTGGCGGCGGCGGCAGTGGCCTGCGGGGCGGGCAAGGGGGGAGCAGGGGGCCGTGTCAGGGGGGGCCGTGTCAGGCAGGGCATGGCGAGACAGGAGCTAAGGGTATACAAGTGAAGCGGGCAGAAGCAGCGTAAGACGTAAGTGGACCAGGGTCATGCTGATGCAGGAGGAGGGACGTGAGGCGGATGGGCCGGATGAGGCAGGAAGGGGGCAAGCGAAGATATGAGGTTACCTTTTGTTACACGTGGCGTGCAGGGCATGAAACGGAACTGGGAGGCGGAACATACGGGATGTGGATGTAGTTGGCGGGCTGGCAACTGCTGAGTTGTGTGGTGCAACGGTGCAGGCGTCTGGGGGCTTGATTTGCAGTGCGTATTGACATATGCGGACACGTGTGCTGCTGCCGTGTGTCCACCTGCGTGCGGACACGTGTCGTCAGGTGCCCACCTGCGTGCGGCGGTACGCCATCTCCCCCTCCAGCCGGCTGACGGCCACCTCATGGTCCAACTGCGCGTGTGAGGAGGCATGTGGGGCCAGCCAGGGTGCGTGGGCCGTGGGGCAAGGGTCGTTGGGTGGGGGTCGTGGGGTCAAGTTTGTGGGTAAATTCAAGCGGCTGGTGGGGAAGGCAGCAAGAATTGTTAAGGTGTTTGTTTCGATACGGACAAAGGTCTTGCAACCAGGCGGAAGGGTGCGTGTCATCTTCAGGCATGTGGCGGTGTATGCATGAGCACGCGTACAGTACAGAGCTCTTTGCACGGAGCTCTCTCCAGCAGCAGAAAGTGGAGTGTGGAAGGTGCAGGGGTAGTGCAGCACGGTGGCATCGCGACCTTGAGGATTGTAGCCACAAGGCGGAGCACACAGCCAGGTGAGCGCCAGCACTGTGCCTGTCCCAATCCGGTAAGGGAGCGTGACCTCAAGCCGCGTGCTCTCCACATCATCACAGTGCGCGCGCGGCCTGTGCGCGCGGCCCACAGCCCACCTTCATCTCAGCAATCTGCTCCGTCAGCTCCTTGATCCTGCTGTCCGCCTCCTCTGCACGAGGCAAGCAAGTGCAAAAGCACGCTCACAGATAGCTTGCACCTCCGCGTTGAAAGTTAAGCCACCAAGATGCTGCTGGGAGCCGCCAGCACACAACCAGAGTCGCGCTCGCCTGCCACCCCCTTGCAGCAGCAATCCCAGACCTGAAACGTAACATCATCCCGCCGTACACGAGCGGTACCATGCCTCCATACCCTCATGTGCCACGCCGCACCCACGTGTGCCGCGCCTGACCCCAACACACCCCTGCCACCCTACCATGTTTCCATCATTCCATGCCCCAAAGTGCCGCAGCCCGCCAAGTGTTGCGATCGCGGCCCCGACGGTGCCCAGCTGCTTGTCACCCGGGCCAAACTAGCGGTACCATGCCTCCATCCCTCCATGCCCCAAAGTGCCACAGCCCAGTCACCCACGTGTTGCGGACGCAGCCCCGACGGCGCCCAGCTGCTTGTCCGCCGCCGCGCTGTCCTCCAGCGCCTGCCGACAGCAGGGCCACGCGAGGAGAATGAAAGAGGTGTGTACAGGTACAGTTGGTCAACCGCATCGTGTTACGGCCAGCGAAGGCGCAAGAAAGCACGTGTGGGTTCCTTGTACGAGCATGCGTAGGCTCCACGCCGCACCAGCCTCAATGTCAAAGTCAAAGCCCACGTGCAACCAAAAAGCAGCCGTCGCCAACGTGCCGTCGGCCTCTGCTTCATCCACCTGGTAACCACAAGTTGCCCAAGTAGGGTATTAACACACACCGCTCCCACGCACTGCACACGCTGCGGCACATCACCCCCCCACACACACACACACCCGTTACCCACCCGCTGTATCTGTCCCCGCAGCTGCCCCTGGCCCTGCCGCCCGCCCGCCGCCGTGTGCCGTCACCCCGCCCTGCGGCCCGCCCGCAACGGCTGCGGCTGCTGCTGCTGCTGCTGCTGCATGCGGCCCCGTCGCCTCGTCCGGCAGGGGGCCCTGGTGCTGCAGCAGGGAGCGCAGCAGCACCTCCAGCCGCCGCTTGTTCTGGAGCAGCACGTGCTGTGGAGCGGAGGTTGCCGTATACGGGGTTGCCGTATGTGTGACAAGGGGGGTGCGCGTTATAGTGCGTCGGTGATGCTTCGGTGCGACACAGTCAGTGGAGCAGCAAGTCCTGTGTGGCGTATGTGAGGTGGCAGAGGGCCAGAGGGAAAGCACCTGGGGTAAGACGTGGCAAAGTGGCTGCGACCCAGGGAGTCATAGGCGCTGTGCATGAACTGGGATTGTGGCAGCGCCCCTGCTGTGCGGCACAGGTGGGGTAGCAGACAGAGCTGTACGGAGCAGAGTGGATGCGGGGTGCGTGCCGGTTTCAAACGTTTGGACTTCTTCAACGGTTATATTACAAGATGGGCACTTTGGGTTGTGCAGGATAAAAGGAAGGAAGGGGTCCTTGCGGGTACGACAGCCGGCGGGTGGTGCGCGCTGCTTGGCGTGTGCCGAGGCGGAATCCTGCGCCCGCCCACTGCACAACCGAGCTCGCTTGCTCCCGCACGTCAAGCCCCACCTTGTCGTTCTGCAGGGCATTGCGCTCCTTCTTGACCAGGAACAGGGACTCGCCGCCCACCGCCACCAGCGGCACGTCACGCGTATGGGTAGGGGGGTCTCGGAGCGCTGCGTGTACGGACATGGCATGCAAGCGCACCGACCGGCTCAGCAGACATACAGCAGCGAAACGCCGGTGTAGCGGCCAGGGAAAAGTGTATTACCCTCTGCGTGTACCAGGGGATTCCTTGCTTGTACCGGGGGAGTCCGCCCCTGTCTTGTACAACTTCGCAGAGTTCCATGTAACCCATGCAACCCAGAAAACGGCACCCGTCCCAGCCGTACCCACTTTGTGACTTCTTGAGCACCATTCCGCCAGAAGCCCTGAGTCGCAGGTTGCGTGCGGGGAGCAGGGAATGAAGCAACTAACGCCGTGTCACCCCGTTGGTTCACAATAACAGCAGGGGCATGGGAATGTCACAAGTCGGCCCTTAGGGCAGTCTGCCTACGTGCCCGCCCAAGGCGCTCAAGATTGGCGAAACCGCCCCAGCCACCGGCAGGGGAGCTCCAAGCTACGTTCTTGGGCTGGTTGGTATGGCTGGCGAGACTGGAATCTCCACTTCACGCCCCTCTGACGCCCTAGCGCCTCCCCACCTACTCCCATTGTACCAAGACAACCCACACCCCACCTGCCCGGTCTCCGGTCGTCCGGTGCCCCACACACCACCAGCTGCACCACAACCGCCCATAGCCCCCAGCCAGGCTATCACACCTGCCCGTATACCCCCATGCTCAAGCGCCTCACAAGTCACAACTCGCTGACATTACCACCCCCCTCACACCACGTGCGCATTTGCCCTCGCCCCACACCACGCCGCACCTCCGTTCGGGCGCCTCATTGACTGACGGCAGCTTGAGCAAATCTCCGCTGGGGGCGCACGACGTGCTCACAGCGCTGTGGCTGGCAGCACCGCTGCCGCTAAGCCGCCGCTCCGCAGCCGCGCTCATGGGCACTGGCAGGCTGCCCAAATGGCCCGGTGAGCTCATGCGCATGGAGGCATTCCGGAGGGGCCCTGGCTTGTTGCCCTGCTGGTGAGGTGTCAGGCCGGTCAAGGAGGTCCGGGCTGGGGAGGAGCTGCGGTTGAAGCGGGGGGAGGAGGAGGGCTGTGGACGGCCTGGGCCGTCCGGTGGGGGCTGTGGGGGCGGCAGGGGCTGGTGGGACCCGTTCGCTTTGGAGTCTGAAGCCATGTCACTTGTTTAGGTGTGTGCTGTGTTCCGTCCTGGGGTTGGGGGAAGGAGCAACAGGAGTTCTGAGGGGGGTAGCTGTGACCTGCCGGGGTGGTGAAGCATAGGAGTTGCACGTGCGTTGGCCGGAGAGCAAGTCAAGCACATGAATAGTACTGCGTAATGATCTGCAACTGACTGGCGCATGGGATCAAGTCGTTTGTGGGAATGTGTGTCGGGTTACCTGGTGGGCCCGTTAGGGGAGAATGCCAGACGACCCTAGCGGTCCTTCTTCTAAGTGTGATTTGCGTGTTGCATGAATAATCCACTACAGGTTCGGCTGTGCACGGCGGCTGCCCACAGGGCGTACATATAGCAACGGCATGCGGATACGAGCCATGGTTACGAGGCGCACGGGCGCCGTCTGTGCGACTCAGTGCTGCCTCATCAAGATAATTTGCTGCATCAAGCCTACCACGTTTATGGCCGATATCCCACAGGCTACGCAGCTTTCTGGGGTGCCCTAGGCGTGTACATGCCGGCTGCAGGATACGACGTCTTTATGCAGACACGTCAACCATAGAGCATAATGATGCATTAGACTCGCTATCCAACAAAGCTGCTAGTGGCTACGTTGTGCACAGCCCGGTTGGGTTTTGCGTTCTGCTTTCCGTTCAGCTCTAAGCATTACTATATTATGTTGTTGGCTTGCAAACGCTTCTTGCATGCGACGCGTGTTGTTGCTACGTGGCTGAAGCCTGGGGGTGTCCCAGATCGCATGCCAATGCAACCGTCCCGCCAGCAGTACTGTCAAAACTTAGGTGCACGGGGCCTTCTGTGTCAGGGCTCCGTATCCGCTCAACAATCAGCCCATCCGAGTGCTCGTGTGAAAGTTGCGATTGTGGATTATGGTAACCCCGGGTAACCACTAGGGGTGCGTGGGTGTTCGGGGCTTCGGCGGGCTGTTAGTCTCCAGGTAGACATGCTGGTCAAAGCAACTGACGTGGACGAAGGGCTTGCGCTGGAGCTGCAGACGCAAGAATAGGTTCTGCCAGATGGAATTGCCCGGTTGCGATCAGGACATCACACTACACATGATGGGGGCTGTTCACCTCAAGTTGGAGCTGTGCCCTGCTTGAAGCCGGAAGGCCTCAGTTGGAGCTGTCCTGCTTGAAGCAGGAAGACCACTCTCCGGGGCAGAGACAGAGGCGCTATAGGGCCAGGGGCCAATGGAAAGGGCAGGAGGCGGCAGGACAGGGGTGGAAAGGGGCGGTGGAGGGACGCGTGGGCCCACACCCAACCTGCCCCAAGCCTGATCATCAGTCCCCGCGCCAGCTCACCGCCTTATGTAAACCGGTTTGAGACAAAGGGTACGGTATACTTTGCCTATCAGGGCCAGTTCCTGCGTCGCTGCTCCCTTGGCCCCGGCAGTCAGCGACAGCACCAGCTCGATCTGGCTCGATCAATTTGATTCATCATCAGCAGATGCCTCCGGTGGCGGAGGGCCGGAGGCCCTGGAGGGCCTGGACAATGGGTGACCACCTGTGCTTAGTGCCGTAGTGGCGACTTGCGCAGCGCGCAAGGGACAAGTATGGCCTGCGTGGTACGGCGAGTGGGGAGATGGGGCACACTGCGTGCACGACGACATGTCAGCTGGTCTGGCCCCAACTTGCTGAACCTGCTGAAGAGGTCCGACTGAAGTGCATACTAGTTTAGGACTAATGACCTATCATTGTGGCGGTGGTGCTGTGGCTACATACCGTACGCGAAGGCCCATGGAGGAGGACTCGGTGTAGAGCAGCACACTGTGAAAGTGTTTCCAGGTGGGACGGGTCACGATGCAAGTCCAGCTCTGCTGTGGAGTGGCCGTAGACAGCTTGCGTTGCTTGTCCAGGCGCTGGAAACTGGTTCATGGCTTCACAAATGCTGTTGTCTGATTCAGCGGTGCTTGCTACCGCGTCCTGCACGGCCAACCGCTGGCCAACCAATTCTCCTTGTCCGACCACGCCACGTGCCTTCATGCGTCCATATCGGCGTGTAGGTGTCACGCCCAGATGCTGCACACGTGCCCACTGAGTAAAGACACGCCACCAAGACACCGCTGGACACGCGGCGGACCAATTTGCTGCATTGGGACCTCCCGCTCGGCATGTGCGGGGGTGTACATGCAGCGGTCTTCACTAAGGCCACGCCTGACCACGTAACACGCACGTGATGGTGTGAAAGGGCACGTTGAGGCACGTTGAGGCACGTGTAAAAAAAAAACGTGTACTACGTGCCCTCCTTACGTGTGGGCCTCGGGTAGACGAGGTACCTAAACACCAGGCACGACGTTCGGGATGTGTAAAATATATCACTCTATGTACAAACTGTTTGGTAGATCCGCATTTATGCTGGTTGAACCCCGCAGCACACAACCGGCACGTAACGGCCTCACGCGCACGTAACCAACTTACGCGCGCCGTTGCCACACTCCGTCCCCGCAGTCACACAAACATAGGTTACCTTCTCATGCATCGTGTTTATCTACAGTATCTTGCAAGGGTTGCTGTTCACACTCCTGTGTCTCTAGTCACGCTTAGCGGTCTTACCTTTTTGGCTTGTTTACAGACTTGGCTTATTCTTATCTCTATAGAATTGTTTCGGGAGGACCTGTTTCGGGAGGCAAGCAGGAGTTGACCCGAAACGGTGCCTGCCAGTGCCAGCCGGTGCCAGCCGCGAAAGGTGGAGGCAAGACATGATATCCCGTTTTGAGTGCGGTTTTGCAAACGCCATAACCTGTACGGCGGGACGAGCATGCTCCGGTGAGATGGGGTCACCGGGCCACTTCGGGCCTGCAATCCTGGGGCCGCAAGCGGGGTGCGGGGTGTGGGGTGGGGTGCCGGCCGGTGATCAGGCAAGTAGGTGCGCGCGTCGGGGCAATCAGAGGCCCCACGCCTTGGCCTTGAATTGCCCTATTGCTTGAGGTATATTTGCATGTATGAGCTGCAACGGGCTGGCAACTTCGCTCCCTTGGGGCATGCAAGCCCTGGGCAGGTCTCCCTGGGGCCATCGAAACTCGCATCACGTATTGCTGTAATATGAGCTGGATAGAATGTGTGCGCTGTGGGGCAATCCTGAGGCTACAGGAGCAGCATGGTGTGCCTTGCGTACGTGACACCCCCTGCTCCTGCCAGCCCAGCATTACCCCACGGCGCACACCACCTTTGCTGCCAGTTACATGCCCCCTTGCCGCTCTCAAACCAGATCTATGCAATGCCCAAAACAAAGTTCATGCAACAGCGGGTGAGAGTTGGAGCGACGTCACATTGGGTGGTGTACAGGGGTGGCGTTCAGGGTTGGGGGGGCAGGGGCAGGAGCAGGTAGTAACCCGCCGTGCCCGGGCGCTGCCCCACTCGTGTCTTCGCGTCGCACCCTGCTCTCGGTTATAGCGCTTTGCTACCGCTCTTGCGCAATATCTTTTCAAAATGTGTATTCAATAGTATGCGCGTAGGCAGCGTGGTACTGTATGACGTACCGGGTGGGCGCACAGGGGCTGGGCTGGGCGGGTACCCACCCGCCCACGCATGCCGCGCGCGTCGCACACTGCTCGTTTGTGAGTGCTCTGCTGTCGGCCTTGCGCCTTCTAGTGTGACGGATAAATCATATTGACGGGCGTTAAAGCGGCGTAATGATGGGTGGCGTATATGGTGGGCGCACAGGGGCAGGAAGGGGCAAGTAGCAGCAGGTAACCCATCCTGCCCCGCTCGTGCCTTTCGCGTCGCACCCTGCTCTCGCTTGTAGAATGCCTGGCGCTCTTGCGCTTTCTTTCTAATGTGTATCTTGTAGTACGCACGAAGGCGGCGTGATATTGGGCGGTGCACCGGCTGGGCGCACACGGGCTGGACGGGACGGGTTTAGCAGGTGACCCACCCCACACACTCATGCCTTGCGCGTTGCACCCTGCTCTCTATTGTGAATGCTTTGCTGCCGCACTTGCGGCATGATCTGTGTGACCGTTTAACTTATCAGGGGCGCTAAAGCGGCGTAACATGGGCGGCGTACATGGTGGGCGCACAGAGGTAGGAAGGGGCAGGTAGCAGCAGGTAACCCATCCTGCCCCGCTCGTGCCTTGCGCGTCGCACCCTGCTCTAGCTTGTAGAGAGTACCTGATGTTCTTACGCTTTATTTCTAATTTGTATCTTGCAGTGCGCACGAAGGCGGCGTGGTATTGGGCGGTGCACGGGCTGGGCGCGCAGGGGCTGGAAGGGACGGGTTTAGCAGGTGACCCACTCCACCCACTCATGCCTTGTGCGTCGCACCCTGCTCTCGTTCGTGAGACGGTTTCTCGCTTAGCCCGCAATATATTGCCCGAAGGGCACGTTTGTTTTCGACTTTAGCTGTGTGGGGAAATGCTACAGGGAGCGGGATGGTGCGAGGAATGAGCATGGGGGGTGGAGGTGCGGCACATGGGAGTTTGAATGCCCCTCGTTGCGTTCGCGCTGCTAGGGGCACATGTTCGCGCGCAGTGGACCTCTTAAAGGTTCAAATCAGATTTCTCACAATTATCGTAAGCAATAATTCCGTGCGCCTGTGAAGCACCACACGGAGCAGCGTGGCGCCTTCGGCCGGGAGTGAGTTGTGTGGGTAGCGGTAGATGGGCAGCAGGGGACCCTGGCGAAACGCGCGCGGGGTGTGCCTGTCAGCTGGGCAACACCGATGTATACAGCTTAACATATTGTTATCTTATGGAACCTTGCCTTGTGAAGCGTCACAGCAGGTCACAGGTAGCGGGATGGCGCTTCAGGGGGGGTTGCGCCAAGTAGAGGGTCACCTGCGCCATGAGGTACCCGTGGTTGCCTTCGTGCGCGAAGCGCACCGACATGTTCACGCGCGGCGGGCATGCTGCAGGGGAGATTTGAACAAGCCGCGAGCCATGTCCTGACGAGCTAATGGCGCCTGTGAAGCGCCAAACGGAGCGGTACTGTGCTGGGAGCCAGTGGGAGCCATGTCGGGTACATCTCCTATGCAGCTACGGTTTGCTTCTGTACCGGTGGGGGCACATGACATGCGCGGGCTGGCCTCTTGGAGTAACACATCTGGTACCTGTTCGGCATTGTATACAAGGGTTGATTATTCGTGCAGCGCGCTGTAGGGAGCGGCACGGCGCTGTGGACTGTGTGGGGTTGTGTGACCAAAACGGTTGTGTGACCCGGTCCGCTTGCTTGCCGTTGGAGGCACATGTTGTGCGCGGGACGACCCTTTTAGAGTGTCACTTCAGGTACCTTATAAGCATAGAATTCAATGGTTCATTGCCTGGCTGGCGCGTTGCAGGAAGCGACACGGCGCTGTGGACTGGGTGAGAGCTGTGGGTTGCTTGTAGCACGCACCTGAATGGTTGGTACTCAGTACTGTAATCCTGTTCACTTGCAGGCCGATGAGGGCACGCGCGGGCACGTACGAAACGACCCAAACGCTCCAGACAGCGCATATACATGCATAGCATGGTACTGCATGGTCGCTGGGCTCGGGCGTGGGCGGTGCACTGGCTGGCGGGGTGTGGAGCGCGTGTGGCAAGCAGGTGAGCTGACCGTGGGAAACCCTTCACACACATTACCAATAATGTACGCATGTGCTACACTGCATGCTGATACGACATTTGGTGTGTACCGGTGTGTAGCAGGGCAAGCGGTAGTAAGGGGCTGTCCTACGGCTACTCGCATGTGCCGCAACCAGGGTAGTTGCCTCCCCTTGGTCGCTGGGTGCAACCGGTCCGCCTCCTGTGCCAAGGACGCCTGCATTCTCTGCCTTGTCACCTTAGGTTTCCATGCTGTTTCCTATGCAATGGCACGCAATGATTGTGGCAACATTTGAGGGCCCGCCAATGTGCCAAGGCACGGCGGAGCAGGCCCTGCAGGGGAGAGGCCTCAATGCATGGTGAACGCTATTGCGCTGCGGCACTGCATGCGATGCAACCCATGGATGAAAAGCGTAGATGATTAGCATGTTTCAATGCTTCGTTACGAACAGCGCGGCAGCAGAAAGCTGCATCGGACGCTGCATCGGCGGACCGTACGCTTGTTTCAAACAGCTGGGGGCCACCATACAAGTTGCTGCACCACTTCAAACTAAATTTGAAGTAACTTCTCATACACTGCTATTCGTTGTGTTGTGCCTAATCACTGAACTAACGCTGGCTGGTGACTGGCTGCAGGCCAGCTGCAACCGCGCAGACTCTGCATCTAGAGGAGCGGCTTCTGGCACAATTGTTTTCACAATGCTTGCGATGAAGGGTGAGTCAACTGGCGTTGCGCAAGCGCAGAAGAGAACGGTCAAACCTTGTCACGCCTGTTTTCGCTCCCCCCGGCCCTCTGCTCAGCATAAATGCACACACGTTGTAGAACAACATGCAATGAGATGCCTTTTCTGACTCGCAGGTCTGTACGCTGAATTGCTGCGCTAGAACCTGCGGGGCCCCTGGGACCGAAGCGCAAGGTAACTGCTGCATCCATGACCTTTTCACCAGTCTTTGCAATCGTCGTGATGCATTGCTGATGCGGTCAACGCTCTAGGTTGGAGTAGAAGGCCGCGCTACAACCGATCGCGCCAAGTCGAGATATGGCTCTGTGCTGTAGAGCATTTCTGCAATCACATTTGAGTGTAATCTGGATGAGTCTGAGAGTTCTGCCCAAACAAAATAGGCTGTGGACGGTTTGGGTGGGACGGTTCTGGCGGGCCACTGAACTTGAGTTCGTTCTCCTTGCAGGACGCCACAACCGCCTGACGGAAGCTGCTGGGCTCTAGAGCTTCTGGTACGATGTGTTGTTTCACTGCCGCTCCCTTGTCATCACCGTATCGGTTGCGCCAGGACACAATATGCCTGAGAGTCCTCCATTGCCAAAATGGGGGTTTGGTGTAGAGGGGTCCTAGCTTTTGGGCTTATGCAGCTTCAGAAACGTCTGAGCCGCACGTGTCCATGCTTCCTGCTGTTTGGAGCTTCCCCGAGACTTGCCCCCTTGCCCTTGCACGGGAGCCAGAAGGCGAACTCAGGACTGAGTAGCAGCCATGGATTACTGGTACGGTGAGTCTCATCCGCTCAGTCGTGCATCGTCGGTGGTGCGTGCGTACTCATTCGAAGTGGGATTGGGCAACACTTTTATCACCCTGAGTTTGGTCATGGGTTTTGAGGGTACCAACACTGCTTGTTCGGCCAGCTTGGATGAAAGGAGGGGCTACACCGCTAAGGGTTGGGCGCAGCATGTGTTGTGGGTTACTGCTGAGTGCGCAGGCATTTTCTGTCATGTATACGTGATGTATTTCGTGCACTTTGAAACATACGGAAGCAGCCACGTAAGGGGACGTCCCCACATGTGGCAGTAGCGCATACGCCATGTGTTGCGTGGCACGTTACAGGGCACGTAGGGTGTACGTAAGCATTAAGTGGGTCATCAAACGTACGTAAGGGGCCCACGTAAGGGTACGTTACCGTACGTGGCAGTCATGCTTACGCCTTGTCTTGCGTGGCACGTTACAGGGCACGTAGGGTGTACGTAAGCATTAAGTGGGTCATCAAACATGCGTAAGGGGCCCACGTAAGGGACGTTACCGTACGTGGCAGTTATGCTTACGTATGGCCTTGCGTGGCACGTCAGGGGACGTTACCGTACGTGGCAGTTATGCTTACGTATGGCCTTGCGTGGCACGTTACAGGGCACGTAGGGTGTACGTAAGCGTTAAGCGGGTCATCAAACACGCGTAAGGGGGCCACGTAAAGCACATGGGTTGTACGTAGACACCACGCAAGGGGACGTCCCCTTACGTGGTGCTCCTGACGTTCCACGTTGCATACCACGTAGTGTGTACGTTATGATCTTGCGTGCCGCGTGATGCTGGACGTGATGGCACGTGATGGCACCCTCACGTGCCTCTAACGTGCCTTTTACGTGGTCACCCGTGGCCCTAGTGCTTGGGGGCTGTGGGACGCAACCTACCGGCGCGCCACCCGCTGGCTCCGGCAGCAGCCGGCGGCGCTTGCCGTAGCGGTGTTCGCGGAGCTGGCCGAGATGCTTATCATGCTGCACCTGCCACCAGAGGAGGCCATGCGCGGGCGGTACTCCGGGTGCAGCAGCTCCCACGACCTGTGGGTGCTGCTCACCATGCGCTGGAGGGAGCAGGAGGAGGCGGACGAGCAGGGCTACCGCGCCAGGTTGCACTGCGAGGCCCTGGAGCCGCGGGCCATAGTGCGGCACGCGGTCCACGCGGCCTGGTGCTACGTGCAGCAGGGGCGCTACACAAGGTCGGAGAGGTGCAGCAGCGGCTGCGGGCGTGGCCAACGCCCTGGGTTTCCACTCCCACCAGGAGTGGTGGGTCCTGCAGTACAGGGCCCCTGGGAGCAGTGCAGCGACCCGGGCTCTTCGAGCCCGTGCTGGCGCTCCTTCGGTGGTGCTGCTCACGCTCACGAAGAGCCTGGCAACCATCATGCACCAGCACTGCCCTCGCAGGCAGCGCCGAACGCGTCGCGCAGGTCCTGGACATCCCATTCCGCGTGCTCGTGCAGCCCAGGCAGGCGCAGCGCGCCCTTAGGCACGCGGTGCTCCCAGTGGCCAGAGGAGCCGCGGGGGCCTGGCTGCGCTCAAGCTGGGACCAGCCCCTGCAGCGCAGCGCGCCCAACCGGCCTCCCGATCCACCATCCCCGCCATCACCCCAACCTCGGCAGCCCACGCCACCACCACCACCACCTCCACCACCGCCACCCATGCCACCATCACCCCCACAACGGCGGTCGCCACCACCACCACCACCACCACCGCCACCGCCACCGCCACCGCCTCCACCACCACCGCCCAACAACGGAGAGGAGGATGAAGCTGGCGCGAGCACATCTAAGGTGGGTGGGGCAGAGGGCAATTCGGGGCACGCAGGGGGGCAGGATCAGGGCCAGGCCATGGGCGGCAGCGCGTGCGCGCCAGCCAATGTGGGCCTGGTCGAGGCCTCAGCGCAGCGGGCGGGTGCTGGGCACAGCCAGGCTGATGACGGCGGCACGCCTGCACCCGCTGCGGTGCATGTGGATGCGCCCGATTCTGCTCCACTGCAGCAGCAGCCGACAGTGGCGCGGGAGCAGGGAGCGGGGGTGGCGCAGGACCAGGCTGCAGGCGGCAGCGCGTGCGCGCCAGCCATGGCGGATGAGCCAGCGGCTGCGCCGGAGCAGCAGCCATCACCTCAGGCCAGGAGTCAGGAGGCGGGGCCCGAGCCCGGCCAAGCCACCGGCGGCAGCGAAGACGCGCCAGCCAGGGAGGATCAGATGGGTGGCGCAGCGCAGCAGTTGGGGCAGCAGCCGGGCCAAGCCGATGACCTCAGCAGCCTCTCTCCACTCGCTGCCGAGAGGCAGCTTGAGGCCATGTACGATCCGCAGCGGCTGCCGCTACAAGAGTGGCTGCCGCAGGTGCGGGCATGGCTCCCCTCTCGGTTCAGCGAACCAGAGCCCCCACCGGCCTGGTGGGACCAGCCCGACCTGCGCCTCCAGCGCGCGGCGCTGCCCATCCCCAGCCATGTGTGTGAGTACTCCACCTTCATCGGGCTCGGCAGCAGGCTGGATCGGGCGGTGCTGGGGGCTCTCCTCAACACCAGGCTGCAACAGGA
>BQMZ01000602.1:0-18524 GCA_036984285.1 Chlamydomonas sp. KOR1 | reverse complement strand
ATCCACCCATGCAGATGGGTGCTAAGTACCAACATACATATGTGAGAATGCAGCTGGGCCAGGTGCGGACGTGTGCAGAACCGCATGGGCACGTGGCACGGCGAGGCGATAAGGAGCCTCGGCTGGGACGCCAGGCAGCCTAGGACAGCCTAGGAAAGGATGCCCAGGCGCGCCTGTGAGGGCCGCAGCCAGCCCATCCATGCAGATGGGTGCTAAATACCAACATACATATGTGAGAATGCAGCTGGGCCAGGTGCGGACGTGCTGAACCGCATGGACGCGGGGCCGCAGGCGGGGGGACAGGGAGAGCCTCGGCTGGGACAGGCAGCCTAGGACAGCCTAGGAAAGGATGCCCAGGCGCGCCTGTGAGGGGCCTGCAGCCTATCCACCCATGCAGATGGGTGCTAAGTACCAACATACATATGTGAGAATGCAGCTGGGCCAGGTGCGGGGCGTGGCTACAGCACGCGTGGGGAGCGTGGCTTAGGCTGGCCCGGGGGGGGACGCAGGGGCCTGTGGGCTGGAGCTGGGCAGCCTAGGACAGCCGGGAAAGGATGCCAGAGCGCGCGCCTGTGAGGGGCCTGCAGCCTATCCACCCATGCAGATGGGTGCTAAATACCAACATACATATGTGAGAATGCAGCTGGGCCAGGTGCGGACGTGTACTGGAACCGCAGGCGTGGACGGCGAGGGACAGGGAGCCTCGGCTGGGGCGAGGGCAGCCTAGGACAGCCTAGGAAAGGACGCCCAGGCGCGCCTGTGAGGCCCGCAGCCTATCCACCCATGCAGATGGGTGCTAAATACCAATACATATGTGAGAATGCAGCTGGGCCAGGTGCGGACGTGTACGGAACCGCATGGGCACGCGGCACGGCGATGGGAGCCTGCGGCTGGGACAGGCAGCCTAGGACACCCTAGGAAAGGACGCGCCTGTGAGGGGCCTGCAGCCTATCCACCCATGCAGATGGGTGCTAAGTACCAACATACATATGTGAGAATGCAGCTGGGCCAGGTGCGGACGTGTACGAACGCGTGGACGCGTGCACGGGCGGGGGAGACAGGGAGAGCCTCGGCTGGGGCAGCAGCCTAGGACACCCTAGGAAAGGACGCCCAGGCGCGCCTGTGAGAGGGCCGCAGCCTATCCACCCATGCAGATGGGTGCTAAGTACCAACATACATATGTGAGAATGCAGCTGGGCCAGGTGCGGACGTGTACCAAGCCGCATGGGCAGCGTGCACGGGCGGGGGACAGGGGAGCCTCGGCTGGGACGGGCAGCCTAGGACAGCCTAGGAAAGGATGCCCAGGCGCGCCTGTGAGGGGCCCGCAGCCTATTCACCCATGCAGATGGGTGATAAATACATATGTGATACCCATATGTGAGAATGCAGCTGGGCCGGAGTCTTGGGACGTGTATGAGGAACGCGCATGGGCGTGAGAAGCACGGCGGGGGACAGGGGACCGGCTGGGGCAGGCAGCCTAGGACACCCTAGGAAAGGATGCCCAGGCGCGCCTGTGAGGGGCCCGCAGCCTATACACCCATGCAGATGGGTGCTAAGTACCAACATACATATGTGAGAATGCAGCTGGGCCAGGTGCGGACGTGTACGGAACCGCGTGGGCGCGTGGCACGGCGGGGGACAGGGGAGCCCGGCTGGGCGGGCAGCCTAGGACAGCCTAGGAAAGGACGCCCAGGCGCGCCTGTGAGGGGCCCGCAGCCTATCCACCCATGCAGATGGGTGCTAAGTACCAACATACATATGTGAGAATGCAGCTGGGCCAGGTGCGGGCGTGTCTGTGAACCGCAGCCTAGACGCATTAACGTGCGAGAAGGCGAGGCGATGGGGGCCTGGCTGGGACATGGCAGCCTAGGACAGCCTAGGAAAGGATGCCCAGGCGCGCCTGTGAGGGGCCGCAGCCTATCCACCCATGCAGATGGGTGCTAAGTACCAACATACATATGTGAGAATGCAGCTGGGCCAGGTGCGGACGTGTACGGAACCACGCGGACGCATGGCGGGGGGGACAGGAGAGCCTCGGCTGGGGCAGGCAGCTAGGACACCCTAGGAAAGGATGCCCAGGAGCGCCTGTGAGGGGCCTGCAGCCTATCCACCCATGCAGATGGGTGCTAAGTACCAACATACATATGTGAGAATGCAGCTGGGCCAGGTGTGGGACGCGTACCAAGTCGCATGGGAGCGTGGCGCGGTAGGGGGGACAGGAGCCTCGGCTGGAGACGGGCAGCCTAGGACAGCCTAGGAAAGGATGCCCAGGCGCGCCTGTGAGGGGCCCGCAGCCTATACACCCATGCAGATGGGTGCTAAGTACCAACATACATATGTGAGAATGCGGCTGGGCCGGGTGCGGACGTGTACGGAACCGCATGGGCACGTGTGGCCGCGGCGGGGGGACGGGGAGCCTCGGCTGGGACGGGCAGCCTAGGACAGCCTAGGAAAGGACGCCCAGGCGCGCCTGTGAGGGGTGCAGCCTATCCACCCATGCAGATGGGTGCTAAGTACCAACGTACATATGTGAGAATGCAGCTGGGCCAGGTGCGGACGTGTCTGGAACCGCATGGGCACGTGGCACGAGAGGCGGGCGATGGGGGAGCCTCGGCTGGGACAGGCAGCCTAGGACAGCCTAGGAAAGGATGCCCAGGCGCGCCTGTGAGGGGCCCGCAGCCTATCCACCCATGCAGATGGGTGCTAAGTACCAACATACATATGTGAGAATGCAGCTGGGCCAGGTGCGGACGTGTACGGAACCGCATGGGCACGTGGCACGAGGCGGGGGGGACAGGAGAGCCTCGGCTGGGGCAGGCAGCCTAGGACACCCTAGGAAAGGATGCCCAGGAGCGCCTGTGAGGGGCCCGCAGCCTATCCACCCATGCAGATGGGTGCTAAGTACCAACATACATATGTGAGAATGCAGTTGGGCCAGGTGCGGACGTGTAGCAAGCGCATGGGAGCGTGGGCCAGGCGGGGGACAGGGGAGCCTCGGCTGGGACGGGCAGCCTAGGACAGCCTAGGAAAGGATGCCCAGGCGCGCCTGTGAGGGGCCCGCAGCCTATTCACCCATGCAGATGGGTGATAAATACCAACATACATATGTGAGAACAGCTGGGCCAGGTGCGGACGTGTATGGAACCGCATGGGCACGTGGCACAAGGCGGGGGGGACAGGGGAGCCTCGGCTGGGGCAGGCAGCCTAGGACAGCCTAGGAAAGGACGCCCAGGCGCGCCTGTGAGGGGCCCGCAGCCTATCCACCCATGCAGATGGGTGCTAAATACCAACATACATATGTGAGAATGCAGCTGGGCCAGGTGCGGACGTGTACGGAACCGCATGGGCACGTGGCACGGCGGGGCGTGGGGGAGCCTCGGCTGGGACGGGCAGCCTAGGACAGCCTAGGAAAGGACGCCCAGGCGCGCCTGTGAGGGGCCCGCAGCCTATCCACCCATGCAGATGGGTGATAAATACCAACATACATATGTGAGAATGCAGCTGGGCCAGGTGCGGACGTTATGCATGAAACGCATGGGCACGCATGGCACTGGCCGGCGATGGGGAGCCTCGGCTGGGACAGGCAGCCTAGGACACCCTAGGAAAGGATGCCTAGGCGCGCCTGTGAGGGGCCCGCAGCCTATACACCCATGCAGATGGGTGATAAATACCAACATACATATGTGAGAATGCAGCTGGGCCAGGTGCGGACGTGTCGAACCGCATGGGCACGCGTGGCGAAGCGGGGGACAGGGAGCCTGGCTGGGACGGGCAGTCTAGGACAGCCTAGGAAAGGACGCCCAGGCGCGCCTGTGAGGGCCCGCAGCCTATCCACCCATGCAGATGGGTGCTAAATACCAACATACATATGTGAGAATGCAGCTGGGCCAGGTGCGGACGTGTCTGAACCGCATGGGCACGTGGCACGCAGGCGGGGGACAGGAGAGCTCGGCTGGGGCAGGCAGCCTAGGACACCCAGGAAAGGATGCCCAGGAGCGCCTGTGAGGGGCCCGCAGCCTATCCACCCATGCAGATGGGTGCTAAGTACCAACATACATATGTGAGAATGCAGCTGGGCCAGGTGCGGACGTGTATCTGAACCGCATGGGAACGGGCACGCAGGCGGGGGGGACAGGGGAGCCTTGGCTGGGGCAGGCAGCCTAGGACAGCCTAGGAAAGGATGCCCAGGCGCGCCTGTGAGGGGCCCGCAGCCTATTCACCCATGCAGATGGGTGATAAATACCAACATACATATGTAAGAATGCAGCTGGGCCAGGTGCGGACGTGTACGGAACCGCATGGGCCGCGTGGCAGGCGGCGGCGATGGGGAGCCTCGGCTGGGACGGGCAGCCTAGGACAGCCTAGGAAAGGACGCCCAGGCGCGCCTGTGAGGGGCCCAGCCTATCCACCCATGCAGATGGGTGCTAAATACCAACATACATATGTGAGAATGCAGCTGGGCCAGGTGCGGACGTGTACGGAACCGCATGGGCACGCGGGCACGGGGCGGGGAGCTCGGCTGGGACGGGCAGCCTAGGACAGCCTAGGAAAGGACGCCCAGGCGCGCCTGTGAGGGGCCTAGCCTATCCACCCATGCAGATGGGTGCTAAGTACCAACGTACATATGTGAGAATGCAGCTGGGCCAGGTGCGGACGTGTACGGAACCGCATGGGCACGTGGCACTGGCGGGGCGATGGGGGAGCCTCGGCTGGGACAGGCAGCCTAGGACACCCTAGGAAAGGATGCCCAGGCGCGCCTGTGAGGGGCCCGCAGCCTATTCACCCATGCAGATGGGTGCTAAGTACCAACATACATATGTGAGAATGCAGCTGGGCCAGGTGCGGACGTGTAATGGAACGGCATGGGCACGTGGCACGAGGCGGGGGGGACAGGAGAGCCTCGGCTGGGGCAGGCAGCCTAGGACACCCTAGGAAAGGATGCCCAGGAGCGCCTGTGAGGGGCCCGCAGCCTATACACCCATGCAGATGGGTGCTAAGTACCAACATACATATGTGAGAATGCAGCTGGGCCAGGTGCGGACGTGTACCGAGCCGCATGGGAACGTGGCACGAGGCGGGGGACAGGAGCCTCGGCTGGGACGGGCAGCCTAGGACAGCCTAGGAAAGGATGCCCAGGCGCGCCTGTGAGGGGCCCGCAGCCTATTCACCCATGCAGATGGGTGATAAGTACCAACATACATATGTGAGAATGCAGCTGGGCCAGGTGCGGACGTGTACGGAACCGCATGGGCACGTGGCACGAGGCGGGGGGGACAGGAGAGCCTCGGCTGGGGCAGGCAGCCTAGGACAGCCTAGGAAAGGACGCCCAGGCGCGCCTGTGAGGGGCCTGGCCTATCCACCCATGCAGATGGGTGCTAAATACCAACATACATATGTGAGAATGCAGCTGGGCCAGGTGCGGACGTGAACCAAGCCGCATGGGAACGTGGCACGAGGCGGGGGGGACAGGGGAGCCTCGGCTGGGACGGGCAGCCTAGGACAGCCTAGGAAAGGACGCCCAGGCGCGCCTGTGAGGGGCCCGCAGCCCTATCCACCCGCAGATGGGTGATAAATACCAACATACATATGTGAGAATGCAGCTGGGCCAGGTGCGGACGTGTACGTAACCGCATGGGCACGTGGCACGAGGCGGGGGGGACAGGGGAGCCTCGGCTGGGACAGGCAGCCTAGGACACCCTAGGAAAGGATGCCTAGGCGCGCCTGTGAGGGGCCCGCAGCCTATACACCCATGCAGATGGGTGATAAGTACCAACATACATATGTGAGAATGCAGCTGGGCCAGGTGCGGACGTGTATGCGAACCGCATGGGCACGCGTGGCCTGGCGGGGGACAGTGGAGCCTCGGCTGGGACGGGCAGTCTAGGACAGCCTAGGAAAGGACGCCCAGGCGCGCCTGTGAGGGGCCCGCAGCCTATCCACCCATGCAGATGGGTGCTAAATACCAACATACATATGTGAGAATGCAGCTGGGCCAGGTGCGGACGTGTCGCGAACCGCATGGGCACGCGTGCACGGCGGCGTGGGGGAGCCTCGGCTGGGACAGGCAGCCTAGGACACCCTAGGAAAGGATGCCCAGGCGCGCCTGTGAGGGGCCCGCAGCCTATTCACCCATGCAGATGGGTGCTAAATACCAACATACATATGTGAGAATGCAGCTGGGCCAGGTGCGGACGTGTACGGAACCGCATGGGCACGTGGCACGAGGCGGGGGGGACAGGAGAGCCTCGGCTGGGGCAGGCAGCCTAGGACACCCAGGAAAGGATGCCCAGGAGCGCCTGTGAGGGGCCCGCAGCCTATCCACCCATGCAGATGGGTGCTAAGTACCAACATACATATGTGAGAATGCAGCTGGGCCAGGTGCGGACGTGTACCGAGTCGCATGGGAACGTGCACGAGGCGGGGGGACAGGGGAGCCTCGGCTGGGACGGGCAGCCTAGGACAGCCTAGGAAAGGATGCCCAGGCGCGCCTGTGAGGGGCCCGCAGCCTATTCACCCATGCAGATGGGTGCTAAGTACCAACATACATATGTGAGAATGCAGCTGGGCCAGGTGCGGACGTGTACGGAACCGCATGGGCCGCGTGGCCGGCGGGGGGGACAGGGGAGCCTCGGCTGGGACGGGCAGCCTAGGACAGCCTAGGAAATGACGCCCAGGCGCGCCTGTGAGGGGCCCGCAGCCTATCCACCCATGCAGATGGGTGATAAATACCAACATACATATGTGAGAATGCAGCTGGGCCAGGTGCGGACGTGTACAGAACCGCATGGGCACGTGGCACGAGGTGGGGGGGACAGGGAGCCTCGGCTGGGACGGGCAGCCTAGGACAGCCTAGGAAAGGATGCCCAGGCGCGCCTGTGAGGGGCCCGCAGCCTATCCACCCATGCAGATGGGTGCTAAATACCAACATACATATGTGAGAATGCAGCTGGGCCAGGTGCGGACGTTATGCGAACCGCATGGGCACGCGTGCACGCAGGCGGGGCTTACAGGGGAGCCTCGGCTGGGACAGGCAGCCTAGGACAGCCTAGGAAAGGATGCCCAGGCGCGCCTGTGAGGGGCCCGCAGCCTATCCACCCATGCAGATGGGTGCTAAATACCAACATACATATGTGAGAATGCAGCTGGGCCAGGTGCGGACGTGTACAGTGAATCAAGCATGGGCACGTGGCACGAGGCGGGGGGGACAGGGGAGCCTCGGCTGGGACAGGCAGCCTAGGACACCCTAGGAAAGGATGCCCAGGCGCGCCTGTGAGGGGCCCGCCTATCCACCCATGCAGATGGGTGCTAAGTACCAACATACATATGTGAGAATGCAGCTGGGCCAGGTGCGGACGTGTCTGGAACCGCGGGCACGCGGGCGAGGGGGACAGGGGAGCCTCGCTGGGACGGGCAGCCTAGGACAGCCTAGGAAAGGACGCCCAGGCGTGCCTGTGAGGGGCCGCGAGCCTATTCACCCATGCAGATGGGTGCTAAATACCAACATACATATGTGAGAATGCAGCTGGGCCAGGTGCGGACGTGTAATAATAATAATAATAATGTTACGCGGGCATGACCCTGCGTGGTGTTAAGGGGGTAGGGCGTTTGTACGCGTCTACCACCGTGAGTGGTAAGGGGGTTGCTTGAGGGGTTACGGGGATGGGGGTTGGTTACGGGGGGCCACGCCTCATGATGCGGCGCATCTTGACTATGCGGTGCAGCCAGGAGACGGCATGGTGGTGGAGGTTGTCGCAGCATGCATTGGCGCGTCTGGCTGGGACACTGAGCTCACGGAGAAGGGGGGCAAGGTCGTTGCGAATGGTGCCCCCCACCCCAAGGGTGATGGCTTCCCTGCGGGTGTATTGCACTTCCCATCGCCGGCCAGCAGGGTGGCGAGCTCTGCGTGCTGCGCTAGTTTTTCCTAATTTTCTCCTTGTGGCGCAGGTCGCCTGTATAGCCGATCTCAAGGATGTAGACTTTGTGGCCTGGGGTTCGCCCGCATGCGCGTGCTGCCAGCCACGGGGCACTTGGCTTGGGTAGGTGTGAGGGTGGGAATCCAAAGGATGTCGGGGCGGAATTTTTCCAGCTTGATGGCGTCACGGAGGGTAGCAGCCATTGTGGGAGGCGGGTGCCTGTCACGTAGCCTGGGATGTCGGCGGCTGAGGTCGCGTCCATCAGCATAAAGCCATGTCCGTTGCGTCCGTGCTGGATGGTCTCGCCAATCAATTGCACAGCCTCGTTGTGTCGCTTTATGTAGCAGCTATGGTATGGTTCTGCTTTGCAGCCGCCCAGGATGTGTCCTCCCGAATCAGGCTCTTGTTTACAGATTGGGCACATGGCCTTGCCATCAGCATTGAGGAAGCTGCCCTTCATGGGCCTTTTGTAACGGTGGGCGAGGCCAGCGTGCCACAGTTGCCAGTAGCGGTAGTCGAAGACCCGCTTCCAGTGTTTGTGCACACTCCCCCTCTGGGTGGTTGCATTGCTGGCGCTGGGACACAGGTCCGGGGCGGCCTCCTGCCAGCAGTCCGTGCTCTTGGTGCTGTGGCTGTACCCACCAAAGGTGGAGGCGGCCAGCAGGGAGATAATCCCTCGGTTGAGGTCGTTGGCTTGCCGGTTGGTGCTGCTTTGGTGCGGCCACCAGATCTTACCGTATGGCTCATTATCCGCAGGGCAGGCGCAGTCAGGGGCGATTTCCCCTTTAGAAACAGCGGTGGCCCATCGGTCCGCCTCTTCGTTTCCGTAGACGCCGGAGTGGGCTTTCACCTTCAGGAGGTGGGTGGAGCGCGCCGTGTGCGGCGCGTTGGTGCTGCAGCAGCCCAACGATGAGGCGGAGGAGGTCGCGATGTTTGCTCATGCTAAGTTTCTTGGCATTATCAATGTACTTCTTGATTAGGTACAGACTAGCAGCCGAGTCAGAGAGGATATGTACGTTGGGCATACCCCGTTCCTCAGCCATTGCTAGGGCGCGATGTATTGCAGCGAGTTCTGCTCGCGTGATAGTTTGAGTGCAGCCTAGGCCGTTTGGGTCTACACGGCTGACATAAAATGTAACACTTAAGCGTCCATCGACTCCCATACGCCTCCTATTCTCGCGACCATGGAGTCAGCGGGCAGCAGCGCGACCGAGCGCTCAGGGCTGGACCTCTAGCATCAGCACTTTGCATTCAGGACGCTGTTACGGGAGAGGCAGGGTCTGACCGAAACGAGGGGGTCCAGGAGAGACAGTACCGGGCGCTAGCGCCCACGAAAGGGTACTGGCCTGCTCCAGATACGGACTGCGCCGAGGAAGGGAGAGACCTAAGCTCACCGTTCACGCCCTTAAAGACTCAGAACATGGCGCATGTATCTCAGGGAGAAGCCTGTGCCATGGACGGCATGTTTGACCTAACCGTGCCACTACGGCTCGAGCAGCCCAAGTGCAATCTGAACAGGTTGATAAGGACTGCAAACCGACCTGGAGTGCTTCGGATGTGACCCTGAGCCTGCGTGCCTGGGCTGGCCGAACGCTCAGCGACTGCTCTGCCGGCTGAGGCCACACCGCTGTCACCCAATACAGCCCGTTATAAGGCTACCCTATAAAGTCAATTGTATGCTGTATCATCTGCGCTGCGTGCCCCTGGGCTTGAAACTGGGTGGCATCCGCTGCAGCCCCACGAGCAGCAGCCTCGAAAAGCTGCCGCGACAACCACGAGATGTAGGCAGCATGCGAGCAGGTGGGCAGGCCCGGTGCCAGCTCAGGGACAGGCTCAGAGAGTGAGTCCCAAAGTCCCGGCTACGGGAACTCCCCTGGTGCCGGATACCCCACCGCCCCGACAGCCAGTCGCCATTAGCTTCCGCCCAACCCACTGACCAGCGAACTCCCATATCTGCAAAGGCAAGAAAGAGCGTTCTGCTATATCCACGCGATCAACGGCATCCTTGGTGGGCCATGGATTGACACGCTCAGGGTGCTGGAGTTCTGCGTGGCAGTCAGCCAACAACCGCAGCTAGGCAGGGACACACGCCAGCTGTGGGAACAATGCTATGACAACCAAGACGGCTTCTTTGACCTGGGAGCTGTCAACCTGTACCTTCGTTGCCAGACCCGTGTACCCAAGCCTCGTGAGCTGCAAGAAAGAGACGGCTGTCTGCAGCTAAGCCCCATCGGCCTAGTGCCCGTCGATTCTCAATGTATTTACAGCAGCATCCTGGACCTCCTGCCTGTCCGCCTGCGACAAGTTGGAGTACTACTCCTGTACAACCGCCACGTAGTCGCACTGAAACCCCACCGTGGGGCCTGGTACCTGTTGGACTCGCTACTGCCTCGTCCCAAGCTACTAACCAGGTCAGACTGGCAGAGCCTCACCGGCCAACTCATTCTTCTGACGTGGGGTCCCTGGACCAGGCGCCACCCTGGCGCTTGCCGCAAATACATCTCACCTTCTCCAACAGGTGCCCATCCCACCAGCTTGGGACCCCATAGCCCTGGTGCAAGCAACTGCCACCCAGACAGCGCACCAGGCATCCCCAGGGGCCTCAAACCACTCCCCCATGCGAAAGACCGCCATGACTGCAAACACGCTCGCCAAGCCCCTAGGCAGGCTGCCGCACACAAGAGCCTGACTGAAGCACAACAGACAAAGGTTTCCACACGGGCAGGTACCAAACGCAAACAGGCAAGTACCGGTATGCAACAGGCCCCAACCAGGAAGGCCACCGCGCACACACCCAAGCCGCACCAGCACGGACCGCTGCCGTCACTGCGCCCACTGCAAGTGCTCCCGCTGGCGAGCACCCCTGGGGCAGAACACCCAGCCCATGAGGCTAGCGCAGGTGCACCACAACACAACGGACAGCACCCCCTTTAACGAACCCATACAAAGATGCCGTGCCACCGACTGGCAAACAGCACAGTTACCTTCACGTCGAACACACAACATACGCGGCATCTCTGCAAATCTCGACGCCACCCTCCAGGAAGCCCAAGCGTGGCAGGCTGACATCTTGATCCTTACTGAGACAAAGATGACCAGTCATGAGGGACGCTTAGGGCAAGCCATAAAGCGAGGCTTCAAAGCTGTCAACATGCGCACCTTTCACTCCAGCCGCCATGGGACAAGAACCACCGAAGCTGTGCAGGGGTCATTGTTGCGATCTCGCGGACCTTAGCCCAGAGCACACAACATGTATCAGTGTGCCCACTAACCTGCAAGGGTATGTCTGCCACTGTCGTATTGCGACCCCAAACAGCACCCCATGCATGTGTTGGGCATATACTGCCGACCAGGTGACAACACTGCCCGTGCCGATGTCTACCGGTACTGTGCAGAGGTTGCCCAACACGCTGCCAGGGACGGGTCCCACGTCCTGCTGGGTGGGGACTTCAACGCCGTACGGCTCCCCACTGACCGATCCACGAACGCCCTGACGTGGGAAGACCGTGGGTGCGAAGCTTCTTGGCGCGGGCGACCTCTCCGCGTGGTACCACCTAAGGCAGGCAGGGTGCACACATACAAGCAAGTTCAGGGGCAGTGTGTGCAGCACTCCAGCCGCATCGACGACATCCTGGCTAATAACACACTGCGTGATGCCCTATGCACCTTTGACAAGAAGGTACCAGGGGCGGTAGGGTTCGAAGCTGTGGAGATAGGTGGAGACAACAGCGACCACCTGGCCCTGCATGTGTACTTACCCCGTGCTGGGACAAAGCTGTACGACGTGCCACACACCAACACGCCTCAGTCGCCCACTGAGCTCCCGCCCACTTCCTGGCAGCATACCCAACTCCCTGTGCGTAAGGAAGATGCCGGAGAGCAAAGCCCGCATGGAGGCAGAACTCACCTCCGAGTTCCGAGACCTCCACGCCCTTGTAGCTCCGGCAGGAAACGCTATTGCCGCCACCGCCCAAGCCCTTCACAGCGACCAAACGACCACCTCCGCACAAGAGCTCATGCAGCACCTGCGCCGCGAACCAGCGTGTGAGGGCAGTAGACGTTGAGCAAATGGCGGCCAATTGCAGCGGCTACTGGAAAAGTGCTGCAGCATCCTTGTGGAGGAATGCCCCAAGAAACCCCCGACAGCTGAGCGGCCGTTACCCCACGAGTCATGGCGAAAAGGCTACGCCGATTGCATGAGCGGGCCAAAACGCAAAAAGCACTGCATGCCCTCCTCGACATGCAGCGCCAAGACCCCACGGGCAGGCTGCACACAACGCCGAGCCCAGCACCCCAAGGGAGGAGACATTAGGGGACCCAGCACCTCCACACCCCCCAACACGCAGCCCGGCAACAGACCCTGAGCAGCCGTATGCCACTCCCACACAAAACGAACAGGGAGAAGAAGCCCCAGACGCCCAGGACATAGACGCACCTCAAATGTACGGACCGCAGACACTCCAGCAGGCCGTAGGGGCAGCGTCCAGTACCATGAAGGACTCCGTCCGCAGTTACCGTACTGCCTGCAAGGAGCACAGACAGGAGACAAGAAAGAAGATGGAAAAGAGGTTCCAGAAACTCCTTGCCCAACGACCCAAGGCCGGACATAGGCGGGTGTTCAGCAAAGGAGATCAGCCAAAAGGCATCCCGGCCGTCCAAAACCACGTCACCAAATCCGTCCACACAGACCCCACAGGCATCAGGGCGGCCCTACAGGCCTTTTACACCGAACAGGCAGCTCCGTCGCGCCCCGCACAGGAGAATACCTGCTGCAGACAAGGCCCCGCAAATACCCTGGGATGCCCCAGGGGCCCCGGACCCCTTTACCCTCACAAGGTACACGTGCCCCACGGCAAGCAGCCTTCTGCCCTCCATCGCAGAAGAATACAACTTTGCGCAATGTATCAACCACCTGGCCCGCAACAAGACCCCTGGGCCTGACGGGATCCCTAACGAGGTGCTGCGCGCGCCACCCGAACCGTTCGCACAGACTATCCACACTATTATGCAGATCATGTGGGTTAAAGCACAAACACCGCTGGCATGGACCACCTCGGACACCGTACTCTATATAAGAAAGACGACCCCACACACATCAACAATTACCGACCCATCGCCTCGCAAACACCCTGTACAAGCTATGGACCAGTCTAATTACATGCGCACTGGCCGATTTCAGCCCCTCGCACGACTGTTCAGTGCTGCACAGGAGGGTTTCCTCAAGCACCGCAACACCACGCGCGACAGCTCCTGAACATACTACACGCCTTTGAGGACGCAAGCCTATCCGCCAGCGACCTCTACGCCTATATAGACTTCTCCTCAGCCTTTAACACCATTGACCACGACAGGCTGCTACAAATCATGTACGACGTGGGGCTGCCCACCGACAGTATTGAGGTCATCAGAGACCTATACACGCACGCGCCGCACCACCATCAAGACCGAACACGGCGTACTGAGCCCATTCACATTCAGCGCGGCACAGTGCAAGGCGATACACTCTCACCGCTGCTCTTCATCATCTTCCTGGAGCCCCTGCTCCGGTGGCTCCACGCTGGGGGGCGTGGCTACCAGTACGGGTGCCTGACGACAGCCCAAAACGATGAACACCACCTCAGTTCCTGCATTATCGGGCGACCTGCGTGGTCACCAACACCTTAGAAGACCTGGCATCCAGGTGGACAAAATAGGGCGGCGCCGAGTGGGCGGGCCTGGAAATCAACAATAAGAAGTGCGCGGTGACAGGTGCACTCCACCGCACCGGCAGGGCCTGTGCTTCATGGGGGGGCCCTCTTGGGCGAAGGAGCTACGGCGGCGCCTCCAAAACAAAATCGCTTACTCACCGGCAGCAGCCGCGAAGGGTATCTTCCTGCCGTACTTCCCCCCAACCATGTCTTACAAGTACTTAGGGTGTACATCAACCCTGCCCTCACATGGAACAAGCAGCTGGACGAACTACGAGCTGCTGTCAAAGAGGCTGGTGCCTGCATTGCCCACAGCCTGGCATCCCCATCGACAGAAACTCCGTATGGTACAAACGTGCATCATACCGAAATTACCCACAGCTTCCCCACCATGGCCTACACACCCGAGGACATTGCCTCCCTCGACCGCCTGGTGGCGGCCTCACACGCCAGTGCCTCAAACTCCCCGATACTTCCCAACCCGCGCCATCCTCCAGCCCCACCACCTGGGGGGACTTGGAATAGGATCCCTGCGCACAACCTACGTACAACTGGCGGCCCGCGCCCTCCAACTCTCCTGAATGACCCCGGCGGCTGGGTGTGGTGACGCAGGCCCTCTTGGACGTACAATGCCGCGCGGCAGCTGGCTCCGGTCCACGAACTGAGGACCTCAGGACGACACTACGTCACACTTAAGCAGATGACCCTTACTGAGCAGCACGGGCTGAAGCAGACGTGGCCACCGCGGTGAGCGCCCGCAGGCCAACACCCTCGCTAAAGCAATGCGTGCAAGCCCTAGCCACAGAGAACCCGCAGACACAGCCGCCCGCCCGTGCACACGGCAACGCCGTACGTTCCTGCTGCCGCCACGGAACTCGGGCTTGATATGCACGCCTGCTGGACAAGAACACCAAGGTCCACTTGATCGACACAGAGCAACTACGCGAATCATCCCTCGGACGTGCCGCCAAAAGCACCTCGTGGCCTCAACCGTGCCAGTCTCACCCTGAGCGCGGTGCACACGTGCGATGGTTCCGCTGTCCACACCCTCGACCCGAAAAGGTCACGTCCACTAGAGCCCTGGGCTGAGCTGCGGCTGATACCCCCAGGCCTCCGCACCTCATGCCTCTTGGAGCCCGTGCTCCCCATCCGACACAGAGAATAATGACCGAGTACTTCCAGGCCAGACACAGAAACCCACACGCCACCCGCACCAGCTGAAGCGAACAGGCGCCGCCGAGGGCACCGCCCCTGCACGCCGCACAGCCCAACGCTGAGCCGCAACAACCCCCCGCCACGCACCCAACAGTCCAAGAGAGCACGCACAAGAACGCATCAACACGCCAACTCGCACCACCAACCCCAAAATCGATACCACCCGCTCGCACATGACAAGAGCCATCCACGATATAGAGGACGAGCTGGGATCAAAACCTGACACGACCGTGTTCTCTATGGTGGCCCGCCGAGTATGGACGGGTGCAATGCAGGACGACCCACAGCTGGGCCGGCCCAAAGATGGCTGCGCACCCACATGCCCCCACCCCTACAGCGCCCCAGCACGGGCCGCCTCTCAAACAGCCTGCAGGCACAACTGCAACGTAACACGGAAGCCATCAACGGTAACCGCGACTGCAGTGCAAACGACAGGCACCCCACCTTGCTCACCGCGGGCCTTTGCTGAACTGCAGGAGCGACCTCACACTGGTGCTACAGTGGCCGCACCAGCCCCTGGGGACCGCCCACCCCGATGCTGACCTGGCAAACGTAAACGCCCAGGCGGACCGCTCCGGAAGGCGTAAGGACACAATGGGACCTCAGCGTGCATAGTGCGCCCCACCGCCAGGGAGTGCAGGGGAAAACCCGAAGCCAGCGCCCTCCCTCCCACCACCATTGGTGGATTGCAAGACCAGGCCCTGCGGCATGGGCACCCCGAGAAACCTCTGGCGAGCAGGACGGTGGGGCCGACACCACACGCCAAAACCCAGCTCACTACCAGCCTGTACTCGGAAGTCGAGTTTATTCAGCAGGTGGTCGGCGCATACACGCGCGCAAGTTGCGCTGCCCCAGCGACTACCAACCTAAGCACCGAGGTGCCAAACGTGGCACACCAGATCCCCCAACAAGGCGGGTCTTACGGTGCGGCATGCGCACCACCAGGTCACCGCAACCGGGAGACCCAAGAGGACCTCCCAACGCAGGACGACACGGCCACACCCATGGACACGACGAGCCGTGCCCACGGGCGCAGCGTCCTCAGGGCGGGACCACGGTACAGATGAGGCAACCCCGATTCCAGGCCAGCCGCCGCGACACGCCCCGTCCCAACCCCAAAGAAACACAACCCACGCATGACAATTACTACGAAGTACTCTGGAAACCCCGTGAGGTTAGCAGAGGATGCATTGAGTGTTACACACGCCTTAGGTACCGCCGCCAAACTTATAAACTCGTGGGCGTAAGCATGGCTCCGTGATGGGGCACTGGCTGCCCACAGCCCAGTGGGAGCCCAGCAGAGACCCTGAGACCGACTCACGACAGCAAAGCAACTGGACCCAACTGCTGGCTGAAATGCACCAACGCCACGCGCAACCGCCCCCAAAGCGGCCCAGACGCAAAACACGCATCTCACCAATGCCCAGCAGCAAGGCCGCTGGCACGGTCCAGCAGCAGACCCGGCCACCCGCGGCGCGCGTTAACGCACATGTTCAGATCCACACCACCCAATGCAACCCAGACGTGGACATCCACCCCACAAACCGTACCTGGTGCAAGTTGGAACGCGCCTAATGATACCCAGGCCACACACACGGACGAGGCCTTTGTATACGACCCAACAGGATACTGCCTAGGGCGCCTGAGCGCCCACCGCCTGGCCGTTCTCCGGCACGCTATATGCACGCCGCCACAGCCCACGCTGAGACACCGCGCGGCCCTCGCTGGCGGGCGTACCTTTGAGGAGAACCTGGCTCGGCTCCTTCTCGCTAAGGGACGGTGCACGGCACCCGCAGGGCACGGCTATTGACAAAAACACGAGTGCGCAGTCAGCGAGCCTACTCGATGCCCTCACCGAGGGGCTAGGGGCAACCTACACGAGCGCTTCGCCAGCCCCTTGAACGCCTCCACCGGCTGTCGGTACTCCTCCCCACACCCGAGGATACCCTCTTTGGTGCGCACCACGACGCCTACACAGCCCTATTCAGCGGCCTATCAGTGGCACACCCCCACCTGAGCCTGTACAGGTGGAGCGTGCTGTGTCATGGGCACTGCTGAGTGCACAAGACAGCGCAAACCAGCCCTGCATCACGGTGCTGCTGGTACCACACCTAACGGTGTGCACCATACACCCGCCACCTGTTTAACCCCCACGTGCATGCTCTTGGCACCATAGACCCGACCCACCCCGCGGCGCAGCTATGCGACCCTAGCCAGATACAAACGACCCAAACCTCACGCCAGGGACGGAACGCCTATACCGAGGGCTGTCGATGTTGCTAGTAGCGACCCGCGCAGGCTTCCGCTACTGTCAACAACAATGGGATCACCTACGGCGCACTCTCCGTGCAATAGGGTGCGAACCGAGGCCCCTGCCCCACCACATCACAGACACCCACCATGGGAAGCCGCAGCAGAAGCCGGTGGGGCCCACAGCCCCGACAGCTCCCCGCAAGACGCCCCCAGGTGGGCCCAGCGCAAGCTCCGGGCCCTGAAGAAGCACCTGCCGCAGAGCCCACAGACCATCGGCACCTGCGCAGTCATCAGCGGTGCAGTGGCATCGGTGGGGACACACTTCCCGGCACGCATTCCCCTGCGGCACAGGTCGCGGTGCTGCTTCTACGGACGGCTCGTGCTCAAGCAGGACGAAGGCCCCAACCTCCTGGGGCTGCCGTCTTTAACGCAACCACCAACGAGACTGTATACGTGAACCCCAACGGCCTCAACGAAACCAATACTATTACACGAGCGGAAATCAGCGCTCACAGCGGCGGTAAATACGCACCTGGGCGCCAGAAGAGACGCTCCACATCTACACCGATAGTGCAGCTGCCCTATGCCTTATACGCAAAATGATAAATGAACCAGCTAAACTACACATCAGCAGCACACAAGGAACTCCTAGAGAGTGTGGTTGAACTGGTTGAACGACGCGCCCTGGAAGGGCTTAAGCACTGCCCTTTACAAAGTTAAGTCGCATATTGGTATTACTGGAAACGAGAAGCTGACCAAGCAGCAGGTGCGGTAGCCAACGGTACAGCACCAACGGACGCACACTGGGTCTCGGAGCCAGCCTGCAATGCCCCGTTCTCCAAGCTGTTCTGGCTTCAGCAGCGCCTCGGCGGCTTCTTTGTGCCCGACCTGAATGTAGGTATCAAAAAGGCGGTGCTCGCTCATACCCAAGATGGATACACCAAGCCGACGCTCTACACAGAGGGATGGGCCGACACAGTCCCGCTACTGTGCCTAACAGCAGTCACCGCCTGCACACCGACCACAACCTGCCCTGGCCAGCAGTCTTGAACGGCATCAAGGTGCGCCACGGAACCCTGTGGAATGCCAAGCTAGCAAAACGGTGCAAACGCCCCCTTGTCACACACCGCCATGGGCGACCCCTGGGCCGGCACACCGTGAGCGATGGCAGGTGCCCCGCATGTGGGCGAAGAGCGGAGACGGTCACATCATGGGAGGCTGCTCCCACCCGCGGATGAAGGCCCTGTACATACAAAGGCACAACGGTGCAGTCCAAAGCTGGCAAAGGCCGTCTCCAAGGGGATCGCGGGGGTGCTACATGATCATGGATGCCAATGCGGCTGAAAACACCCCAGAGTACAGCGCCAGGGACTTCGACTGCCCCATTGGCTCCTTCCGCCGCTAGTCTCCAAGGCAGAGCTCGGCAAGATGCGCCCAGACCTGCTCATCATTCCCA
>BQMZ01000601.1:0-13574 GCA_036984285.1 Chlamydomonas sp. KOR1 | reverse complement strand
GCCCAGGCTCGCCTGTGAGGGGCCCGCCTATCCACCCATGCAGATGGGTGCTAAGTACCAACATACATATGTGAGAATGCAGCTGGGCCAGGTGCGGACGTGTACCGGAACCGCATGGGCACGTGGCGCGGCGGGGGCATGGGGAGCCTGGCTGGGACGAGCAGCCTAGGACAGCCTAGGAAAGGACGCCCAGGCGCGCCTGTGAGGGGCCCGCAGCCTATCCACCCATGCAGATGGGTGCTAAGTACTAACATACATATGTGAGAATGCAGCTGGGCCAGGTGCGGACGTTAATGCCGAACATGGGCCGCGTGGCCGCGGCGGGGGGACAGGGGAGAGCCTCGGCTGGGGCAGGGAGCCTAGGACACCCTAGGAAGGATGCCCAGGGAGCGCCTGTGAGGGGCCCGCAGCCTATCCACCCATGCAGATGGGTGCTAAATACCAACATACATATGTGAGAATGCAGCTGGGCCAGGTGCGGACGTGTACCAAGCATGGGAGTGCGTGGCGGGGGGACAGGGGAGCCTCGGCTGGGACGGGCAGCCTAGGACAGCCTAGGAAAGGATGCCCAGGCGCGCCTGTGAGGGGCCCGCAGCCTATCCACCCATGCAGATGGGTGATAAATACCAACATACATATGTGAGAATGCAGCTGGGCCGGAGTGCGGACGTGTCTGAACAGCATGGGCCGCGTGGCGCAGTAGGGGGGACAGGGGAGCCTGCGGCTGGGGCGAGGCAGCCTAGGACACCCTAGGAAAGGATGCCCAGGCGCGCCTGTGAGGGGCCCACAGCCTATACACCCATGCAGATGGGTGCTAAATACCAACATACATATGTGAGAATGCAGCTGGGCCGGAGTCTTGGTGTTATGGCTGAACACGCGCATGAGCGCATTAATGCAGGCCGAGGGGGGGGGGGACAGGAGCCTGAGCTGGGACGAGGCAGCCCTAGGACAGGCCGCCCTAGGAAAGGACGCCCAGGCGCGCCTGTGAGGGGCCCAGCCTATCCACCCATGCAGATGGGTGCTAAGTACCAACGTACATATGTGAGAATGCAGCTGGGCCAGGTGCGGACGTGTCGGAACCGCATGGGCACGTGGGCGCAAGGCGATGGGGAGCCTCGGCTGGGACAGGCAGCCTAGGACAGCCTAGGAAAGGATGCCCAGGCGCGCCTGTGAGGGGCCGCAGCCTATCCACCCATGCAGATGGGTGCTAAGTACCAACATACATATGTGAGAATGCAGCTGGGCCAGGTGCGGACGTGTATGGAACCGCATGGGCACGCGGGCACGAGGCGGGGGGGACAGGAGAGCCTCGGCTGGGGCAGGCAGCCTAGGACACCCTAGGAAAGGATGCCCAGGAGCGCCTGTGAGGGGCCCGCAGCCTATCCACCCATGCAGATGGGTGCTAAGTACCAACATACATATGTGAGAATGCAGCTGGGCCAGGTGCTGACGTACAAGAACCGCATGGGAACGTACCAGGCGGGGGACAGGGGAGCCTCGGCTGGGACGGGCAGCCTAGGACAGCCTAGGAAAGGATGCCCAGGCGCGCCTGTGAGGGGCCCGCAGCCTATACACCCATGCAGATGGGTGCTAAGTACCAACATACATATGTGAGAATGCAGCTGGGCCAGGTGCGGACGTGTACGGAACCGCATGGGCACGTGGCACGAGGCGGGGGGGACAGGGGAGCCTCGGCTGGGACGGGCAGCCTAGGACAGCCTAGGAAAGGACGCCCAGGCGCGCCTGTGAGGGGCCCGCAGCCTATCCACCCATGCAGATGGGTGCTAAGTACCAACGTACATATGTGAGAATGCAGCTGGGCCAGGTGCGGACGTGTACGGAACCGCATGGGCACGTGGCACGAGGCGGGGGGGACAGGGGAGCCTCGGCTGGGACAGGCAGCCTAGGACAGCCTAGGAAAGGATGCCCAGGCGCGCCTGTGAGGGGCCCGCAGCCTATCCACCCATGCAGATGGGTGCTAAATACCAACATACATATGTGAGAATGCAGCTGGGCCAGGTGCGGACGTGTACGGAACCGCATGGGCACGTGGCACGAGGCGGGGGGGACAGGAGAGCCTCGGCTGGGGCAGGCAGCCTAGGACACCCTAGGAAAGGATGCCCAGGAGCGCCTGTGAGGGGCCCGCAGCCTATCCACCCATGCAGATGGGTGCTAAGTACCAACATACATATGTGAGAATGCAGCTGGGCCAGGTGCGGACGTGTACCAAGCCGCATGGGAACGTGGCACGAGGCGGGGGGGACAGGGGAGCCTCGGCTGGGACGGGCAGCCTAGGACAGCCTAGGAAAGGATGCCCAGGCGCGCCTGTGAGGGGCCCGCAGCCTATTCACCCATGCAGATGGGTGATAAATACCAACATACATATGTGAGAATGCAGCTGGGCCAGGTGCGGACGTGTACGGAACCGCATGGGCACGCGGGCACGCAGGCGGGGGGACAGGGGAGCCTCGGCTGGGGCAGGCAGCCTAGGACAGCCTAGAAAGGACGCCCAGGCGCGCCTGTGAGGGGCCCAGCCTATCCACCCATGCAGATGGGTGCTAAATACCAACATACATATGTGAGAATGCAGCTGGGCCAGGTGCGGACGTGTACGAACCGCATGGGCACGCGGGCACGCAGGCGGGCGATGGGGGAGCCTCGCTGGGACGGGCAGCCTAGGACAGCCTAGAAAGGACGCCCAGGCGCGCCTGTGAGGGGCCTGCAGCCTATCCACCCATGCAGATGGGTGATAAATACCAACATACATATGTGAGAATGCAGCTGGGCCAGGTGCGGACGTGCACGAACCGCATGGGCACGCGGCACCAGGCGGGGCATGGGGAGCTCGGGTGGGACAGGCAGCCTAGGACACCCTAGGAAAGGATGCCTAGGCGCGCCTGTGAGGGGCCCGCAGCCTATACACCCATGCAGATGGGTGATAAATACCAACATACATATGTGAGAATGCAGCTGGGCCAGGTGCGGACGTAATGAACCGCATGGGCACGTGGCACGAGGCGGGGGGGACAGGGGAGCCTCGGCTGGGACGGGCAGTCTAGGACAGCCTAGGAAAGGACGCCCAGGCGCGCCTGTGAGGGGCCCGCAGCCTATCCACCCATGCAGATGGGTGCTAAATACCAACATACATATGTGAGAATGCAGCTGGGCCAGGTGCGGACGTGTACGGAACCGCATGGGCACGTGGCACGAGGCGGGGGTGACAGGAGAGCCTCGGCTGGGGCAGGCAGCCTAGGACACCCAGGAAAGGATGCCCAGGAGCGCCTGTGAGGGGCCCGCAGCCTATCCACCCATGCAGATGGGTGCTAAGTACCAACATACATATGTGAGAATGCAGCTGGGCCAGGTGCGGACGTGTACGGAACCGCATGGGCACGTGGCACGAGGCGGGGGGGACAGGGGAGCCTCGGCTGGGACGGGCAGCCTAGGACAGCCTAGGAAAGGATGCCCAGGCGCGCCTGTGAGGGGCCCGCAGCCTATTCACCCATGCAGATGGGTGATAAATACCAACATACATATGTAAGAATGCAGCTGGGCCAGGTGCGGACGTGTACGGAACCGCATGGGCACGCGGCACGCAGGCGGGGCGATGGGGAGCCTCGGCTGGGACAGGCAGCCTAGGAAAGGACGCCCAGGCGCGCCTGTGAGGGGCCCGCAGCCTATCCACCCATGCAGATGGGTGCTAAATACCAACATACATATGTGAGAATGCAGCTGGGCCAGGTGCGGACGTGTACGGAACCGCATGGGCACGTGGCACGAGGCGGGGGGGACAGGGGAGCCTCGGCTGGGACGGGCAGCCTAGGACAGCCTAGGAAAGGACGCCCAGGCGCGCCTGTGAGGCCCGCTGCAGCCTATCCACCCATGCAGATGGGTGCTAAGTACCAACATACATATGTGAGAATGCAGCTGGGCCAGGTGCGGACGTGTACGGAACCGCATGGGCACGTGGCACGAGGCGGGGGCGATGGGGGAGCCTCGGCTGGGACAGGCAGCCTAGGACACCCTAGGAAAGGATGCCCAGGCGCGCCTGTGAGGGGCCCGCAGCCTATTCACCCATGCAGATGGGTGCTAAGTACCAACATACATATGTGAGAATGCAGCTGGGCCAGGTGCGGACGTGTGCGGAACCGCATGGGCACCAGGCGGGGGGACAGGAGAGCTCGGCTGGGGCAGGCAGCCTAGGACACCCTAGGAAAGGATGCCCAGGAGCGCCTGTGAGGGGCCCGCAGCCTATACACCCATGCAGATGGGTGCTAAGTACCAACATACATATGTGAGAATGCAGCTGGGCCAGGTGCGGACGTGTACCGAGCCGCATGGGCACGTGGCCCGAGGCGGGGGACAGGGGAGCCTCGGCTGGGACGGGCAGCCTAGGACAGCCTAGGAAAGGATGCCCAGGCGCGCCTGTGAGGGGCCCGCAGCCTATTCACCCATGCAGATGGGTGATAAATACCAACATACATATGTGAGAATGCAGCTGGGCCAGGTGCGGACGTGTACGGAACCGCATGGGCACGTGGCGCAGGCGGGGGACAGGAGAGCCTCGGCTGGGGCAGGCAGCCTAGGACAGCCTAGAAAGGACGCCCAGGCGCGCCTGTGAGGGGCCTGCAGCCTATCCACCCATGCAGATGGGTGCTAAATACCAACATACATATGTGAGAATGCAGCTGGGCCAGGTGCGGACGTGAACCAAGCCGCATGGGAACGTGGCACGAGGCGGGGGGGACAGGGGAGCCTCGGCTGGGACAGGCAGCCTAGGACAGCCTAGGAAAGGACGCCCAGGCGCGCCTGTGAGGGGCCCGCAGCCTATCCACCCATGCAGATGGGTGATAAATACCAACATACATATGTGAGAATGCAGCTGGGCCAGGTGCGGACGTGTACGTAACCGCATGGGCACGTGGCACGAGGCGGGGGGGACAGGGGAGCCTCGGCTGGGACAGGCAGCCTAGGACACCCTAGGAAAGGATGCCTAGGCGCGCCTGTGAGGGGCCCGCAGCCTATACACCCATGCAGATGGGTGATAAGTACCAACATACATATGTGAGAATGCAGCTGGGCCAGGTGCGGACGTGTACGGAACCGCATGGGCACGTGGCACGAGGCGGGGGGGACAGTGGAGCCTCGGCTGGGACGGGCAGTCTAGGACAGCCTAGGAAAGGACGCCCAGGCGCGCCTGTGAGGGGCCCGCAGCCTATCCACCCATGCAGATGGGTGCTAAATACCAACATACATATGTGAGAATGCAGCTGGGCCAGGTGCGGACGTGTACGAACCGCATGGGCACGTGGGCAGGCGGGGCGATGGGGGAGCTCGGCTGGGACAGGCAGCCTAGGACACCCTAGGAAAGGATGCCCAGGCGCGCCTGTGAGGGGCCCGCAGCCTATTCACCCATGCAGATGGGTGCTAAATACCAACATACATATGTGAGAATGCAGCTGGGCCAGGTGCGGACGTGTACGGAACCGCATGGGCACGTGGCACGAGGCGGGGGGGACAGGAGAGCCTCGGCTGGGGCAGGCAGCCTAGGACACCCAGGAAAGGATGCCCAGGAGCGCCTGTGAGGGGCCCGCAGCCTATCCACCCATGCAGATGGGTGCTAAGTACCAACATACATATGTGAGAATGCAGCTGGGCCAGGTGCGGACGTGTACCGAGCCGCATGGGAACGTGGCACGAGGCGGGGGGGACAGGGGAGCCTCGGCTGGGACGGGCAGCCTAGGACAGCCTAGGAAAGGATGCCCAGGCGCGCCTGTGAGGGGCCCGCAGCCTATTCACCCATGCAGATGGGTGCTAAGTACCAACATACATATGTGAGAATGCAGCTGGGCCAGGTGCGGACGTGTACGGAACCGCATGGGCACGTGGCACGAGGCGGGGGGGACAGGGGAGCCTCGGCTGGGACGGGCAGCCTAGGACAGCCTAGGAAATGACGCCCAGGCGCGCCTGTGAGGGGCCCGCAGCCTATCCACCCATGCAGATGGGTGATAAATACCAACATACATATGTGAGAATGCAGCTGGGCCAGGTGCGGACGTGTACAGAACCGCATGGGCACGTGGCACGAGGTGGGGGGGACAGGGAGCCTCGGCTGGGACGGGCAGCCTAGGACAGCCTAGGAAAGGATGCCCAGGCGCGCCTGTGAGGGGCCCGCAGCCTATCCACCCATGCAGATGGGTGCTAAATACCAACATACATATGTGAGAATGCAGCTGGGCCAGGTGCGGACGTGTACGTAACCGCATGGGCACGTGGCACGAGGCGGGGGGGACAGGGGAGCCTCGGCTGGGACAGGCAGCCTAGGACAGCCTAGGAAAGGATGCCCAGGCGCGCCTGTGAGGGGCCCGCAGCCTATCCACCCATGCAGATGGGTGCTAAATACCAACATACATATGTGAGAATGCTGGGCCAGGTGCGGACGTGCAGTGAATCAAGATGGGCACGTGGCACGCGGGGACAGGGGAGCTGGGACAGGCAGCCTAGGACACCCTAGGAAAGGATGCCCAGGCGCGCCTGTGAGGGGCCCGCAGCCTATCCACCCATGCAGATGGGTGCTAAGTACCAACATACATATGTGAGAATGCAGCTGGGCCAGGTGCGGACGTGTAATGAACCGCATGGGCACGCGGGCACGAGGCGGGGACAGGGGAGCCTCGGCTGGGACAGGCAGCCTAGGACAGCCTAGGAAAGGACGCCCAGGCGTGCCTGTGAGGGGCCCGCAGCCTATTCACCCATGCAGATGGGTGCTAAATACCAACATACATATGTGAGAATGCAGCTGGGCCAGGTGCGGACGTGTAATAATAATAATAATAATGTTACGCGGGCATGACCCTGCGTGGTGTTAAGGGGGTAGGGCGTTTGTACGCGTCTACCACCGTGAGTGGTAAGGGGGTTGCTTGAGGGGTTACGGGGATGGGGGTTGGTTACGGGGCCACCGGCCTCATGCCGGCGCGATCTTGACTATGCGGTGCAGCCAGGAGACGGCATGGTGGTGGAGGTTGTCGCAGCATGCATTGCCTGGCTGGGACACTGAGCTCACGGAGAAGGGGGCAAGGTCGTTGCGAATGGTGCCCCACCCCAAGGGTGATGGCTTCCCTGCGGGTGTATTGCACTTCCCATCCCGCCGCCAGCAGGGTGGCGAGCTCTGCGTGCTGCGCTAGTTTTTCCGCAATTTTCTCCTTGTGGCGCAGGTCGCCTGTATAGCCGATCTCAAGGATGTAGACTTTGTGGCCTGGGGTTCCCCGCGATGCGCTGCCAGCCACCGGGGCACTTGGCTTGGGTAGGTGTGAGGGTGGGAATCCAAAGGATGTCGGGGCGGAATTTTTCCAGCTTGATGGCGTCACGGAGGGTAGCAGCCATTGTGGGAGGCGGGTGCCTGTCACGTAGCCTGGGATGTCGGCGGCTGAGGTCGCGTCCATCAGCATAAAGCCATGTCCGTTGCGTCCGTGCTGGATGGTCTCGCCAATCAATTGCACAGCCTCGTTGTGTCGCTTTATGTAGCAGCTATGGTATGGTTCTGCTTTGCAGCCGCCCAGGATGTGTCCTCCCGAATCAGGCTCTTGTTTACAGATTGGGCACATGGCCTTGCCATCAGCATTGAGGAAGCTGCCCTTCATGGCCTTTTGTAACGGTGGGCGAGGCCAGCGTGCCACAGTTGCCAGTAGCGGTAGTCGAAGACCGCCTCCAGTGTTTGTGCACACCCCTCTGGGTGGTTGCATTGCTGGCGCTGGGACACAGGTCCGGGGCGGCCTCCTGCCAGCAGTCCGTGCTCTTGGTGCTGTGGCTGTACCCACCAAAGGTGGAGGCGGCCAGCAGGGAGATAATCCCCGGTTGAGGTCGTTGGCTTGCCGGTTGGTGCTGCTTTGGTGCGGCCACCAGATCTTACCGTATGGCTCATTATCCGCAGGGCAGGCGCAGTCAGGGGCGATTTCCCCTTTAGAAACAGCGGTGGCCCATCGGTCCGCCTCTTCGTTTCCGTAGACGCCGGAGTGGGCTTTCACCTTCAGGAGGTGGGTGGAGCGCCTGTACGCGCCGTTGGTGCAGCAGCCCAACGATGAGGCGGAGGAGGTCGCGATGTTTGCTCATGCTAAGTTTCTTGGCATTATCAATGTACTTCTTGATTAGGTACAGACTAGCAGCCGAGTCAGAGAGGATATGTACGTTGGGCATACCCCGTTCCTCAGCCATTGCTAGGGCGCGATGTATTGCAGCGAGTTCTGCTCGCGTGATAGTTTGAGTGCAGCCTAGGCCGTTTGGGTCTACACGGCTGACATAAAATGTAACACTTAAGCGTCCATCGACTCCCATACGCCTCCTATTCTCGCGACCATGGAGTCAGCGGGGCAGCAGCGCGACCGGAGCGCTCAGGGCTGGGCTGGACCTCTAGCATCAGCACTTTGCATTCAGGACGCTGTTACGGGAGAGGCAGGGTCTGACCGAAACGAGGGGTCCAGAGACAGTACCGGGCGCTAGCGCCCACGAAAGGGTACTGGCCTGCTCCAGATACGGACTGCGCCGAGGAAGGGAGAGACCTAAGCTCACCGTTCACGCCCTTAAAGACTCAGAACATGGCGATGTATCTCAGGAGAAGCCTGTGCCATGGACGCGCATGTTTGACCGAACCGTGCCACTACGGCTCGAGCAGCCCGTGCAATCTGAACAGGTTGATAAGGACTGCAAACCGACCTGGAGTGCTTCCGGATGTGACCCTGAGCCTGCGTCTGGGCTGGCCGAACGCCTCGCTGACTGTCTGCCGGCTGAGGCCACACCGCTGTCACCCAATACAGCCCGTTATAAGGCTACCCTATAAAGTCAATTGTATGCTGTATCATCTGCGCTGCGTGCCCCTGGGCTTGAAACTGGGTGGCATCCGCTGCAGCCCCACCAGCAGCAGCCTCAAAAGCTGCCGCGACCAACCACGCAGATGTAGGCAGCATGCGAGCAGGTGGGCAGGCCCGGTGCCAGCTCAGGGACAGGCTCAGAGAGTGAGTCCCAAAGTCCCGGCTACGGGAACTCCCCTGGTGCCGGATACCCCACCGCCTCGACAGCCAGTCGCCATTAGCTTCCCGCCCAACCCACTGACCAGCGAACTCCCATATCTGCAAAGGCAAGAAAGAGCGTTCTGCTATATCCACGCGATCAACGGCATCCTTGGTGGGCCATGGATTGACACGCTCAGGGTGCTGGAGTTCTGCGTGGCAGTCAGCCAACAACCGCAGCTAGGCAGGGACACACGCCAGCTGTGGGAACAATGCTATGACAACCAAGACGGCTTCTTTGACCTGGGAGCTGTCAACCTGTACCTTCGTTGCCAGACCCGTGTACCCAAGCCTCGTGAGCTGCAAGAAAGAGACGGCTGTCTGCAGCTAAGCCCCATCGGCCTAGTGCCCGTCGATTCTCAATGTATTTACAGCAGCATCCTGGACCTCCTGCCTGTCCGCTGCGACAAGTTGGAGTACTACTCCTGTACAACCGCCACGTAGTCGCACTGAAACCCCACCGTGGGGCCTGGTACCTGTTGGACTCGCTACTGCCTCGTCCCAAGCTACTAACCAGGTCAGACTGGCAGAGCCTCACCGGCCAACTCATTCTTCTGACGTGTGGGTCCCTGGACCAGGCGCCACCCCTGGCGCTTGCCGCAAATACATCTCACCTTCTCCAACAGGTGCCCATCCCACCAGCTTGGGACCCCATAGCCCTGGTGCAAGCAACTGCCACCCAGACAGCGCACCAGGCATCCCCACAGGGCCTCAGCCTAACCACTCCCCCATGCGAAAGACCGCCATGACTGCAAACACGCTCGCCAAGCCCCTAGGCAGGCTGCCGCACACAAGAGCCTGACTGAAGCACAACAGACAAAGGTTTCCACACCCCGGGCAGGTACCAAACGCAAACAGGCAAGTACCGGTATGCAACAGGCCCCAACCAGGAAGGCCACCGCACACACCCAAGCCGCACCAGCACGGACCGCTGCCGCCACTGCGCCCACTGCAAGTGCCCCGCTGGCGAGCACCCCTGGGGCAGAACACCCAGCCCATGAGGCTAGCGCAGGTGCACCACAACACAACGGACAGCACCCCCTTTAACGAACCCATACAAAGATGCCGTGCCACCGACTGGCAAACAGCACAGTTACCTTCACGTCAGACACACAACATACGCGGCATCTCTGCAAATCTCGACGCCACCCTCCAGGAAGCCTGCGTGGCAGGCTGACATCTTGATCCTTACTGAGACAAAGATGACCAGTCATGAGGGACGCTTAGGGCAAGCCATAAAGCGAGGCTTCAAAGCTGTCAACATGCGCACCTTTCACTCCAGCCGCCATGGGACAAGAACCACCGAAGCGCTGTGCAGGGGTCATTGTTGCGATCTCGCGCGACCTTAGCGCCCAGAGCACACAACATGTATCAGTGTGCCCACTAACCTGCAAGGGTATGTCTGCCACTGTCGTATTGCGACCCCAAACAGCACCCCCATGCATGTGTTGGGCATATACTGCCGACCAGGTGACAACACTGCCCGCGCCGATGTCTACCGGTACTGTGCAGAGGTTGCCCAACACGCTGCCAGGGACGGGTCCACGTCCTGCTGGGTGGGGACTTCAACGCCGTACGGCTCCCCACTGACCGATCCACGAACGCCCTGACGTGGGAAGACCGTGGGTACGGAAGCTTTTTGGCGCGGGCCGCCTCTGCCCGTGGTACCACCTAAGGCAGGCAGGGTGCACACATACAAGCAAGTTCAGGGGCAGTGTGTGCAGCACTCCAGCCGCATCGACGACATCCTGGCTAATAACACACTGCGTGATGCCCTATGCACCTTTGACAAGAAGGTACCAGGGGCGGTAGGGTTCGAAGCTGTGGAGATAGGTGGAGACAACAGCGCACCACCTGGCCCTGCATGTGTACTTACCCCGTGCTGGGACAAAGCTGTACGACGTGCCACACACCAACACGCCTCAGTCGCCCACTGAGCTCCCGCCCACTTCCTGGCAGCATACCCAACTCCCTGTGCGTAAGGAAGATGCCGGAGAGCCAAAGCCCGCATGGAGGCAGAACTCACCTCCGAGTTCGGAGACCTCCACGCCCTTGTAGCTCCGGCAGGAAACGCTATTGCCGCCACCGCCCAAGCCCTTCACAGCGACCAAACGACCACCTCCGCACAAGAGCTCATGCAGCACCTGCGCGAACCGCGGTGAGGGCAGTAGACGTTGAGCAAATGGCCGCCAATTGCAGCGCTACTGGAAAGTGCTGCAGCATCCTTGTGGAGGAATGCCCCAAGAAACCCCCGACAGCTGAGCGGCCGTTACCCCACGAGTCATGGCGAAAAGGCTACGCCGATTGCATGAGCGGGCCAAAACCGCAAAAGCACTGCATGCCCTCCCGACATGCAGCGCCAAGACCCCACGGGCAGGCTGCACACAACGCCGAGCCCAGCACCCCAAGGGAGGAGACATTAGGGGACCCAGCACCTCCACACCCCCAACACGCAGCCCGGCAACAGACCCTGAGCAGCCGTATGCCACTCCCACACAAAACGAACAGGGAGAAGAAGCCCCAGACGCCCAGGACATAGACGCACCTCAAATGTACGGACCGCAGACACTCCAGCAGGCCGTAGGGGCAGCGTCCAGTACCATGAAGGACTCCGTCCGCAGTTACCGTACTGCCTGCAAGGAGCACAGACAGGAGACAAGAAAGAAGATGGAAAAGAGGTTCCAGAAACTCCTTCAACGACCCAAGGCCGGACATAGGCGGGTGTTCAGCAAAGGAGATCAGCCAAAGGCATCCCGGCCGTCCAAAACCACGTCACCAAATCCGTCCACACAGACCCCACAGGCATCAGGGCGGCCCTACAGGCCTTTTACACCGAACAGGCAGCTCCGTGCGCGGCCCGCACAGGAGAATACCTGCCAGACAAGGCCCCACGCAAATACCCTGGGATGCCCCAGGGGCCCCGGACCCCTTTACCCTCACAAGGTACACGTGCCCCACGGCAAGCAGCCTTCTGCCCTCCATCGCAGAAGAATACAACTTTGCGCAATGTATCAACCACCTGGCCCGCAACAAGACCCCTGGGCCTGACGGATCCCGAGGTGCTGCGTCGCTACCGAACCGTTCGCACAGACTATCCACACTATTATGCAGATCATGTGGGTTAAAGCACAAACACCGCTGGCATGGACCACCTCGGACACCGTACTCCTATATAAGAAAGACGACCCCACACACATCAACAATTACCGACCCATCGCCTCGCAAAACACCCTGTACAAGCTATGGACCAGTCTAATTACATGCGACTGGCCGATTTCAGCCCCTCGCACGACTGTTCAGTGCTGCACAGGAGGGTTTCCTCAAGCACCGCAACACACGCCGACAGCTCCTGAACATACTACACGCCTTTGAGGACGCAAGCCTATCCGCCTCACTGACCGCTATATAGACTTCTCCTCAGCCTTTAACACCATTGACCACGACAGGCTGCTACAAATCATGTACGACGTGGGGCTGCCCACCGACAGTATTGAGGTCATCAGAGACCTATACACGCACGCGCCGCACCACCATCAAGACCGAACACGGCCGCACTGAGCCCATTCACATTCAGCGCGGCACAGTGCAAGGCGATACACTCTCACCGCTGCTCTTCATCATCTTCCTGGAGCCCCTGCTCGGTGGCTCCACGCTGGGGGCGTGGCTACCAGTACGGGTGCCTGACGACAGCCCAAAACGATGAACACCACCTCAGTTCGCCTATGCGGACGACCTGGTGGTCACCAACACCTTAGAAGACCTGGGCGATCCAGGTGGACAAAATAGGGCGGTACGCCGAGTGGGCGGCCTGGAAATCAACAATAAGAAGTGCGCGGTGACAGGTGCACTCCACCGCACCGGCAGGGCCTGTGCTTCATGGGGGGCCCTCTTGGGTCGAAGGAGCTACGGGCGCGCCCAAAACAAAATCGCTTACTCACCGGCAGCAGCCGCGAAGGGTATCTTCCTGCCGTACTTCCCCCAACCATGTCTTACAAGTACTTAGGGTGTACATCAACCCTGCCCTCACATGGAACAAGCAGCTGGACGAACTACGAGCTGCTGTCAAAGAGGCTGGTGCCTGCATTGCCCACAGCCTGGCATCCCCACGACAGAAACTCCGTATGGTACAAACGTGCATCATACCGAAAATTACCCACAGCTTCCCCACCATGGCCTACACACCCGAGGACATTGCCTCCCTCGACCGCCTGGTGGCCGGCCTCACACGCCAGTGCCTCAAACTCCCCCGATACTTCCCAACCCGCGCCATCCTCCAGCCCCACCACCTGGGGGGACTTGGAATAGGATCCCTGCGCACAACCTACGTACAACTGGCGGCCCGCGCCCTCCAACTCTCCCCTGAATGACCCGGGCGGCTGGGTGTGGTGACGCAGGCCCTCTTGGACGTACAATGCCGCACGGCAGCGGGCTCCCGTCCACCGAACTGAGGACCTCAGGACGACACTACGTCACACTTAAGCAGATGACCCTTACTGAGCAGCACGGGCT